>WYDI02004526.1:0-14116 GCA_009867235.2 Psittacus erithacus
CTGCCCAACCTGTAGCTGTGCCTGGGATTGCTCCGACCCAGCTGTAGGACCTTGCACTTGGCATGGTTAAACTTCATAAGGTTGGTATTGGCCACTTCTCAAGTGTGTCAAGGTCCCTCTGGATGGCATTCCTTCCCTGCAGTGTGTCAATCGAAACACACAACTTGGTGTCATCAGCAGACTTGCTGAGGGTGCACTCAATCCCACTCATATCGCCAACAAAGATGAACAGAATCAGTCTCAATGCCAACCCCTGGGGGACACCACTTGTTACCGGTTTCTTACTTTCCTATCTGCTAGCACACACAGCTAAGCAACCCAACACTGGGAAAACCACTAGATGAAAAAAAAGACATATCTCAGACAATAAGGGCTAACAGACCAGACATACAACTCCTCACAGCAGTCTTGAAATGCTTGTGACTCAATACAGTCAATACACTTCAAGTCCACTTAGGAGCAATGGCCTTGACTTTATGTCATCATCTAGGGTGGTAAAAGGTAATAGGAGAATGGTCTACAAACACTTTGAGTGTTTGTTCCTCCCCGGCGGATACTTGCCACTTGGGAAGTACTTCCACCCTTCCAGGGCATGGATGGATAACCTTTGAAGTAAAGGTCCCCTTCCGATCTAGAGAGGCATGCCAGCTCCAGAGCCTCACTAGATTTTTTTGTTGTTAAGCAGTGAACATTGCACCAGATTATGGGGAGAGGTCATGGCTGCTGGGTTAGAGAAGAGGATCAGCAACAGGAATTAGTCCTTGTCTTTAGGAGCAAAATGTGCTCCTAAATGTACTCACATCCTAAAAACAGGGGGAATGGGATAGCATAAAGTTTCTCCAAAAGGAAGTAGACTGAGAGATACGCAGATGGCCTGAGCTGACATGGATCTTTTTGTCCTGATTTCAGGCATAAGCTCCCCCACTTGCCCTTGTGCCAAAGGTTTCTGCACTCCTGGAGAAGCCTGTGGAACAGTGCCCACAGCCCAGCTATTCCAGATGATCCCACCACCTTGGCCAAAATAGCTGATCTCACTGTGGCCAAATGCAGCAAAGAAATGGACCTCCTTTTGCTCAGGGACAATGAGTTCTGAATTTTACCTGCTCTGGGACTCTATCCTCATCCCAGACAGGAATCCACATGTCCTTCCTAATAAAGGAACCTGTCTCAGGCTTTCTGCTGTCTCAGGGAAGGATATGCCCCTCTAGAGACTGTCACAGGACAACAACCGGGATGCAAAGAGGTCTTGGAAAAGAACCTGTGAAGGGTAATGGAGGAATAGACCAGTTAGGTGTGGGGGATACTGAGAGGTATTGGGGTCAGTGTAACTACTTGCGCTGCTGGGAGAGGGAGGGAATAAACCATTCATCGAGAGGGAAGGCAATGACAGGCTCTGAATGCAGTGACACAGGCTGGAGTTAAACATTAGTGTGACCTGTCTGCAGGCCTGGCTCAAGTGTGAAAGGGTCACTCAGAAAACACCAGCCTGGGCCTCCAACCCCAGGAACATGAGGACATCCAGAAAAATGCACTGCTGCCCAGTGAGCTAAAACTCTCCAGCTCACCAATGTGAATCATTTAGTTCAACAAGTGGTATTTTACTCAAGGAAGAAAAGACAAAGCTAGTGATCGAAAAACAAAGTAACACACAAAACACCTCCCTGGCACACGCACACAAAAATAACCTATGTGAAATAAAGACAATTCACACCTGCTTGTTTGTCTCCTCTATTTAGCTCTGCTCTTCTCCATCCAATGCCAACATATGCTCCTGTCTTTGAGGTCTTGTCCTTCTGAAGGACGAGTGATGGGTGGATTGCTTTGTCTTTTAAGCCTTGACTCTCAGGCTTATGTTTTTTAACTGGGAATACAGCAAAAGCCTGGAAACAACCTGCCTTTGGAGGTTCTTAAGGGCATATTCCTGCCCTGTTTTGGTCTGGGCAGATGTGGTGCTGGCTTGGGGCAGGGTGACAAAGTGGATGAAGTGCCCAGGACTTTTTTTTCAGTCTGACCGATTACAGCTTTGTGAGAGCCACCCCTTCCTTTTCCAAGGGTTCTAAGTCATGAAATGCAATTCAAGTTCAAATCCCACCTCATTTTCTGCTGTGGATGTCTGCAAGGTCCAGAAAAAAAATATGCAATTGAGACACACATCATCATTTCTAGTAGCACCCCTGCATGCAGACCACTGTTGCTTCTTGTAGCCAGTCTCCAGTTTCCTCATCTCCCTCTTTCAATGCTTTCTTTACCCTTTGCACTGTGTGAAGGAGTGGAAACTGAAATGCACAGCTATGCTGTGGAAGAAAGAGTCTGATAGTCCCCCAAAAAACATCCAACACAGATCATTGCAATATAGTGCAAGCAGCCCATAGTCTCTCCCCATCCAAGTTTCTCTTTCCAACAGATCCAAGGTGTTTGCCACACTAATTGACAGCCAAATAAAAAGCTTCAGAGTTTCCACTTCCATTCCTTTGCAATGTGATTGTCCTTTACAATGTGATTACTATAAAAATAGCTTGGGTAAAGTTATTGACATTGATTCTCGGTGTTTCCCCTTCTGAATGTTCCTGTAGCAAATTGTTTTATTTTATCACTTCCTCAGTGCTCTACATGAGCTTTGGGGCTATTAGGTCTATCACCAAAGGCAAGACTGGCAGCAGCCCAGGGCAGCTCACTCACAGCTAGCTAGGAGACCACTAGTGACAGAGTTCATGCCCAAGAAAACAATGCAGAGGATGGAGACCCACGTCCGGGTCCCAGGTATTCACTGGTTTGGCTGTTTTCTCCTCTGCCTTTTAAGCTGTGCTGATCAGAAGACGACTTTGGATTAAGCCCCACCTTGAAAAAGCTGTAGAAGTGGGATTTAGCTGCACATTAAAGCACTTAAAACTTGATGTCTACATCTCAAGGCACAATTCAATTTCTTAACCACAGCTATCTATTGCTATCTAAAATGCTCTGGGGTGCCCCATCAGCCTCCAGCTGCCCTTCCATCTGAATGCAGTCCTCCAAAAGGTCCAGTGTCCTGCAGACCAGGCTCATGTGGATGTCTTAGATGCCCCAGAGTGTCTCAAATAACACTAGATAACTATATTAGTGCAGCTTATTCAAGCTTTGGGGTCTATTTGAATGGATATCTAAGCTCTCACAATCAGTGGAGATATGATCTATGGGGACTGTAGGGGGGGTTTAAGCAGCCACATGCTGGTATCTCTGAGTCTCTTGCTCATACCAGCATGGGGGACAGCAGCCTGGAATGATGTCATTGAAAGGGGCTCAGCTGCCATGGCGCTTGCCACCAAAACAAAACATGTAGGCAATCACTCAGCTGGTTGTGGCAGACACATAGCAGCTGCTTATATCCTGTCATGTGCCTGGACCCCATCAGGCCACATGGAATAACCCAAATGGAAGGAAATGTTATCTGAATTTGCTAGTTCCAGCAAAGCCTTTTCCCAGGAGGTTTCTGGGGCCCAGAGGTCCATAAGCAGGAGCTTGCACATCCTTGCCCGATGCCCTCAGCTTTGACCTGGAATGAGAAGCAAAATTTGACTTTAGAAGGAGCCACAAAAGAGACTGACTGTGGTTCTGTGTTTGCATCCTTCCCTGCCTGCCAGGGAGGTTATGGGAACCCTGATCACTAATTTCCAGTTTACTTTATGTTACTTTTACTGTCCCTCATCTTCTGGCTTTTTTGAATCAGTGCTGAGTTTCCATGGACGAGATAGTAGGAAAATGTTCTGCGGTGTGCACTACAGATGCTGGACGCTTGGGCCTGTTTCTTTATGTTGCTCCAAAATAGTCATACCGCAACACATGTACTAGTTCCAAGTATACACATGTACTGGTTTCATGCAATAACAAAAATACTGGATAAATGTTCCCAAGCAAACAACCCAACCTGTGACAAGTGAAAGAAAGAATCAGAGCATTTATGTATGTGTGTATGAGTACATAGGTTTTTGATAGGCACTCTTATCTTCCAGTGGATTTCTAGGGAAAATGCAATTCTCTCAGGAGCTAATTTGAAGCAGCCACCCTATTTGGAGGGGGGACACTACGCAGGTCTGGATGTGTTTTGTGCCTTGCTCCTTGCCTTCAGATTGAGAATACGTGCTTCAGCTTGTTTAATCCAATGGCACAGATATTGCCACAGGGTCCTGGCTCAGACCTCAGGTTTTTCATAGAATCATAGAATAATAGAATGGTTTGGGTTGGAAGAGGCCTTAAAGACCATCTTGTTCCAACTCCTTGCCACAGGCAGGGATGCCTTCCACTACACCAGGTTGCTCAAAGCCCCATCCAACCTGGCCCTGAACACTGCCAGGGATGGGGCAGCCACAGCTTCTCTGGGCAACCTGTGCCAGGACCTCATCACCCCCACAGGAAAGAACTTCTTCCTCTGATCTCACCTAAATCTCCCTTCTGTCAGTTTAAATCCATTCCCCCTTGTCCTGTCCCTACCTGCCCTTGTCAAAAGCCCCTCTCCAGCTTTCTTGTCAGCGCCTTCAGGCACTGGAAGTTGCTCTAAGGTCTCCCCGGAGCCTTCTCCTCTCCAGGCTGAACAAGCCCAGCTCTCTCAGCCTGTCTCCGTAGAAGAGGTGCTCCAGCCCTTGGAGCATCTGCATGGCCCTCATACAGGCAGCACTGTGGCCACCTGGCATACCTGAGCTCAAAATGCAGTATAGCATTTTGAAATTGCTGCAGGCATTCAGATGTGATGTGCAGGGCTCACATCAGGTTCCTCTTGCAGCCGATTCCACATTTCCCATCTGCCTTCCCCTGTTTTCTTTTTGCTAAGCCTCAACTCAGAGCAAGAGGGAAGCAATCTGCCCTTCACCCTCACCTAGCACAACTGATGGCACTGGACCAGAGGCACAGACCCTGCCCCATGCCAGGGCAGCCCATGGGATGGAGGGGATTGCATAGCTGCCATTGTGCAAGGTCATTTCAGCACCTCTGAGATTGTGTGTGTGTGGGCATGAAAACCACTCCTGGCCTGTAAATCATTGTCAGCATTCACACATATTAGGCCATAGTTCAGGGACTAACCAATGAAGCATCCACTCTCAAACAAGCCATCGTACTGCTGATTTATGAGCAGTTGCCACACAGCACTTCCAAGACTGTTCCTCATGCAAGTTCAGAGGGGTATCAGGCTTTGGGAAGCACAAGACATTTTCAGGTACTCCTGTGGGTGAGAGAAGATGCAACTTTGTCACATTCAGATGCCTCACACATGGAAAATGCTGGTTTCACTAGCAAAGAACTAGTAGAGCACACCTACATCCTCTGTCAAGAGTAAGCCCACTTGACCCGCCAACCATTTCATGACCATGCTCCCATACTTGTGATTTGTGTGGATTAGGCATAGGCAAAGCATGGTACAACACAGTCCATCAGCGTATGCCATGAGTCTCCTTCAGGTTATCCCCTGAAAGATTTTGTGCTTTTGAAGTACAATGTTGATTGTTAATGTGAGCTGGAGCCAGGCAAACAGCAGTGTGGAAAGAAAACACAAAGATCATCAGGTCAGCTCATATAAGCCTCTCTTAAACCCCTCCTTAGCCTTTTTATCAGCCCAGGTCTTCTCTTCCATTCCCACATTCTTTCTGAATCCCACCTCCAGGCCAAGCAAGCGTCTCACATCCATCTCCCCGCAATGACTGTCCTCTCCTTTCACTCAAATACCTCCTAAGATCCCTACCTACCTGAATCACTCTATCTTTTTGCAATTGACATTAATTGCAGCCCTAATCCCATCCCAGTTAGAACAGGGTTGTGATAGAGTTTCCATGCACCATGATGGTGGTAGGAAGGGGCTGACGCGGGTATCTCCAGAGGTCCATGAGGTCCCACATTCAGGGAAGGATGTAGCAGTTAGGTTTGCTGCAAAGAGGAGTCTGTATGACCTTTGTTTTCTCCACTGTGGCAAGTTAAAAAGCCAAAAGGCATGTGCAACTTCCAAGTGCATGTTTCTGCTGGCCTTTGCTGTTGGGCAGATAAAAGTAATTCTCATCTATATTAACCACTCACTTTAAATCCTTAAAAGTATGTGTGAGTTGGCAGGTTTGTTGGCACTTTTCATGCAGACTGGACCTAGTCCATCCTTCCTTCAGGTCCTGTCTTGAAGCAAAACTGTTCTGAAATTTGTAAGGGCTCACATAGTTGCAAGTTGAAGCAAAGCCTGGGTCTGGCAGGCCAAGCTGGAAAGCACTGAAATAGTCTACAGCAGCAGATGCTTTTATAATGAATGAAGTTTTAGTTGCCGAAAGTGCCCTTGATGCTGAAAGTAGGTGCCCCTGTAGTCTTGGTCAGAAGCAACAGTAGGAGCCTAGAGCCTGAGAAGATGCTTTTAGGTGGACCATTTGGAGAAGATAAAGGACATGGGGACTGATAGAAGAACTAGGATAATACAGTATACAATATGGTGCACAGTTTGGGTATTTTCTCCCTGACAAGACTAAGAATTCTCACAGAGGGAATGGAAATAGGTTTTTTCTTATTTTCGGCAGCCAAGAAGATTCTTATGCCCAGAAGTTGGAAGGGTTTATTTGAAACTTCACCTTTTCCTGTTCTGGAGGAGTGAATGTAGGTCACTCCTTTAGGAAGGAAGGGTTTCCTCAGCTGAGCATTTATGCAAATCTGTGGTGTGCAGATGTTTGTAGAGACTTCTGGCATTGAGACGCCTGGTCTAATAGGTGCTTACAGTGTGTATGTAAGTGGTTTATGTCCTAGGCCATCTTCTCCTGCTGAAGTTTCTTTTCTGATAGACAGCAGTGCCATGCTTCTCTGTCTTGCTGTGATTTCTGAGAAACAAAAGTGATACTGCAAAGGGCACAAGGCTGGAAACAGAAATACTTCCACAAGTGTGACTTTCAGTAGAGTTGAAAAAATAGAGGACTGGTACTCACCTGTGCTGCTGGGTCATGGTTGGGTGACTCAGACACCCTTGGGTTAAAACTGAAGTTTGATGACCTATTTTTTGATGCTCGGGGGAGGTTATTTGTTTTGGGGCCTTTTTTTACTCTACAGGACATAAGTAATAATTTAAAGGTACAGACAATTAAATCCACACACAGAATGGTAGCTAGCAGGCCAAAGCGAGTCAGAGTGCTACTCCCTTCCACTTGGCTGTTGCATCATGTTGAAGGGCAATTAATGGACAGGAAAAGTCTGCTGGGGGTACTTTTATTTCACCTTTTTACGTGTTGAGGTCTTAATGCACAAGGGATCAAAAATGGCTGTTGAAACTGGAATAAAGAGGAGCTCCTATTTTCCTCTCCAACTAGTGTTTTTCCTTTTTCCCTCCCTTTCTGGATGCAGCAAAACTGATCTTTTCTGCCGTTCTGATGGATCCATTGCTGGTCTCAGATCTCAGTGCGGGAATCCTGTGCTTCATTGGTGAGCATCTGATGTCTTCAAAGTGCCATAAGTCACTAAATTATTAATAGCTTGATTTTCTCTAGGCTCACAGAAGTCCCATATCACCACATGTGGAAAGTCTGGGGACAGAGTGTGGAAAGTGTTGGGGAAAGCTCAGTGTTGTTCTCTTATGGGGTCCCCTGTTTCAGCCAGCTAGGAAAGGCTTGCTTCTCCTCTGAGAAGCCAACACTGCCCCATGTTAGTTTCTCCAGGCTTTACTGGGATGACCAGCAGATTTTTATCATAGGGAAGAAGTGGAGCAACAGGAGACTTGCTCTTGCCTGTCTGCTGGTCTTTGGCAAAAAGGAGAGACAGAGCATTGACCTTCCTCCTGAAAGCATTTCCTAACCACATACATAGAAAGCCTTCATCCCGTGGACACAGGAGCCACCTGCCTGCTAGCGCTGGAAGAACCTGCCCTGACGGACCTGAAGATAAGTGCGGAAATGGCCCCATCTATTGGCCACAGTGACCTTCAAACCACACTGAAATCGCGCAAAATTGCTCATCTACTACGGGATAAGAACGCTGTTTCCCACTTTTCCCGTGATCTAAGTGGGCTTCTCAAAGCATGGGCCCATCATCTGCTGGAATGAGCAGATATACAACTCCAGCAGCTGCCACTTAGCTGCAAGTGTAGAGATTAGTAGCAACTAACCTAAAATAGCCCTTGTCCTTGCCAAGCTAAATACATTTATTTCAGGTGCTTTTTCTCCTTAAAAAAGCAAGGCTTTGAGATGAGAGAGTGAAATAATACAGGACGGAAAGGAAGAGGTGGCTTTTTTGTGCATTTACAATGAGGAATCCACTCTGTATGATCGGCACTAGTTATGTAGGAAGAGATGCGAATACCTGGGACCCGCGCTTGGCCAGGTGGGGATAAAGCAGCCTTTGTGCTCCTGATAAGTCAGCAACCTAGAGGGTGCCCTGGAAGGAGCGTCTTGGGGAGAGGATTTAACCCAAACTGAGGAGCATAAGCAGCCGGGACGGGCGAGGATGCACCTGTTCCAGTGTGCGATGCCATGGAGGACCAGTGCCATCTGCTGGGAAATGAGACCTTTCGCAACCAGCAGGCAGGGAGTGCACGTCCTGGGTACAGCACGCCGGCCAATGCATTAGAGCGGCCTTGGGCGGAAAGGTGCTCAGAAGACGCACCAGCCTTGTTCGTATTACTACCACAGCCCTAGATTGCAGCTGCGTTTTGCCAGGCTGTGTGCAGATGTAGCATAAAAGATTGTCCCTGCCTGGAAGAGCTGGAAATCCACATCTTTTCCATGTCCGTGCAGTTTTATGTGATTATACAATGATGTTTTGGGCTTCTTGGTGCGATGGAGACCAATAACACAGACTCAGTTCAAAGTTCAACTTTCACCAGGAACGATCCAGGGACTAATTGAAATTTCAGTCCCATTTTGCTAATCTTTTGAAAGTGAGGCTGCAATCTGGGGTTTGAGATGAGGCTTGGGACCATCCAGAAGTAAGTCACCTCATGAGAAGCTGAGGATGAATAGATGGGAAACAGGTGCCTTAAATCACAGTCCTTCCTAGAAGTGAGTTCGTCTTACACTTCAGGAGACAAAATTGTTAATTAATTTAATTAATCAATTGATTAATTTAACATTCTGCTGAGTGAAACTGTTGGATGTACCTATGTGGCTTAGCTCCAGCCTGAGCCAAAGGGACAACTGTAGTAGCTGAAGAAGCAATAGGTGCATAATCCCACAAATCACCCTCTCCATGGATGGGATAGCTTTTGCTGAGGCTGTGAGCACCTAGTTGAAGACCCAGAGACAGCATCTATCAAGACAGTATCCCATCTGCTCAAGAAATGGCAAACCAGTGGAGGAGTGAATGCCATCTCTAGGTGCGGCCCGAAATTAGCTTCATGAGTGCCTACATACAGGCTTAGGGTCTTTGTCTGAGGCCAACTGGACATCTTTCTCGCATCCCGCTGCAACTGCCCCTCAGAAAGCCAGAAAACGAGCTTCTGGAGCTGGGAGCTGTTCCATGGTCACTAGATGGCAGTGGCTGTTTACATTTGGCAGCACTTAACAGCTGAGGACCAGCTAAGGGTGGCAAGAAATCCGTGTCACTTGGAACAAAGAGTCTCAGCGAGGATACTGACTGGTAGCCCACCGGGATAAGCCAGCTAGTGAAACAGAGAAGCTCCTTCTTCAGTGGTTAAAAGCAATTTTGGATCATTGTATTGCAGCAGGTCAGAACTGGGGGCTCTGCACTCTTTCCCCACCTCTGGTCATGGGTATCACCAGTAGCAGTAACAGCTGCTTAGTACAGCAGTGTGAATGGATGTAGCTTTGCACCAACACAGGGCAAAGGGATCCTGCCAGGTACCTAGATAAGTAGCTCCACGGGCTCTAGCAGTGAATGAAATGGAATGGTCTGAGTTTGTTAGACCTCACTGCAGCACAGAAGACACAGAGCTCAACCACATCCCTGAACAATCTTATTTCCTTGGGACACATGGATTCACATCCTCTTCCCACAGGGCTAACCTCTTGGCTGGCCTCTCATCAGTGCAGGAATTGCATGGAAAGCCATGGAGTTCAGCTTGGCTAGTGCTACCCAAAATTTGTGGGAATCTCCCAAGCATTGTCTTACACTTACAGCAAAGGATGTAGTAGAGTATTTTCCTGGTGAACCCTATTTTGCTGTCTGTATCCAACATTTGTAGAATATTCAGGACATGTTTGTGGCTAATATCTTAGGAACCACTAGAAGGTTTCAGTGTTGTTCTGAACACTGAGAGATGATCCCACACCTCTGAAGCCTACCAAAGTAGGGATAAGTTCTGCCATACATTGTTCATCAGTGGAACTCACTGCTGCAAAATACCAAGGCAAGACAACTGTCAATAATTTATTTCAATATAAAACTTTTTCTTCATTTATCCTCATTACAAAAGCATTAGAGATATAACAGCAAATGGGGGGGGTTGAACTTCTTGTCAAACTGAGAAGCATTCTCAAACCAGGGCAGAAAGCAAGCCATTACAGATCTATGTGAGTGATCTCCCACAAGATCATTCCCTAGGACAGCACTTAATTGGGCAGTTTGTAGACAGCTATTAGATGAGGTAGACAACTATCCTGATCAATTATGATTGGCTCAATGGTAACATTCTCACCACGTGTATTTATCTCCTGAGGTAGAAAAGCCTCAGGTAATGTAAGGAAACTTGAGAATCTGGGCGTCAGGACATGGAGGAGCCTGTCTTTCCTTGGTTAACCATTATTCTGACATCTTCGAAGAGCTGGGTCTGAGATGCTGAAGTCACATCTGAACACAATGCTTTGCTTTTCTGATTGAACACCGATGGAGCCTGGGCATGTCCTCTCCTGAATTTGTCCCCACCTTGGTGTCTGGCACAGGTCTTTTCAGCTCTACAAAAGGTCAGGTTCCTCTGTGACCTCAAGTGGGCATCCCAGTGTCTCTGACAGTGTAAGAGGCTGGGAAAAGATGGTGTTCACTGTGGCTTTTAAGCACCCTGGGGGAGGGAAAGGAGGGAGGAAGGAAGGTCACTCCCCTCTCCTCTGTAAGGGCAGAACAGAAGCATTGCAAGCCCATGGTGGTGTCCAGTGCTGTACAGACAACCCTGGGAAAGGTAAATATTCCCTAAAAAAAGGATTTTTGTGACAGTTATGGTACATACATCCCATGTTTCATTTTTTCCTGAAAAACTTGAGATGGAGACCTCACTCAGTACATGCTGGATGGGCATAGAGCAGTGGGCGTTCATCTGGGATGGGGATTTTTTATTTTGAATGTAATATTCATTAATAATCTACAATTATCCCTTGTACTCAATGAATGCTCATGTGCCAGTGTGGTGAGCAGGGGGAGAAAGAGAAAATTACTTGCAATCTCACCTCCATTTACTTTGTGATCAAATGCTGCCACTTTGTGGACCACAAAACAGGCTCACAAATGCTAGAAACCAGATCCAGTGCAATCCAAGGCTGAGCATCCTCAAGAGACATCTAGAGAGGCCCAAAGGAGAGACTCCAAGCAATGCTGGAGGTGTTATTACTACACTTGTCCAAAACATAATCTGGAAATATTTCATTTTTCAGAGCATAAAACTGGTTTTTTTTTCATTTCTTCTGAGATTTACTGGTTTTATTTGAATCCTGCTAAATGCGTGTCCTGTCTTGCGGAACTGAGTTCTTCAGTTTAATCGTTAGCTACGTATATAAAAGCGTTTGTTTTCACCAGTTTTAATTTTGTTTCTTCTAATTCCATTGGGCTGGTATCATGAGTCAGAACAAATTATAGCTTCTTGACTTATTTCTGTCCTGTTCATTATGTTGTACATCTCTTACTCACTGCCTCTTAGCAATGAAAGCCTCGTATTTTTAATCTGCTCCCATTCTCTCTCTTTTTTTTTTTTTCAATTTTCTTTTCTATTTTGACAGAGGGTGACTGGTTTTTATTTATAGTTTTCATATTTAAGCAATCTTATGAGATATTCCCAGCATTATTCCCACTTCCTTCCTAAATACATTCTAACTCCCTTTCTTTCTCTTTTTTTTTTAGATCATTCCTGAACAGGGAGCTGTCCATCAAAGACAAGAGCTCTTTTTGGAGTGGTGGCAGTCTGCGGAGAAGCCCTGCTTAGTGATCACTAATCTATGTTCTTCAAAGGCAACATCACCTGCTACCTCTACTGGATGCTATCAGCTAGTCTCACCCAATGCTCAAAAAAACCCCAATTAGCCTAAACCATCATTAGATTTTTAACACTTTGTTACCATGTCCATAAGCTACCTTTTAATCAGTATATTTGATTTGATGGTTCCTTCTTCCTCCACCTCTTTAACTAACATTTTCCCTCTTGTCCACATGCATTTACTTTTCCTTTTCCCTATTCTTCTCATCTCTTCATCTTTCCATCTCCCTCAGCAGGATTCAACATTTTCTTTCTGGCTTTGCTGGTTTTTTCTTCTGGATAACTGCTGGTTTTTCCATGAGCCATGCTCCCTCTGGACACTCACAAATCTATCCCCTATTTCAGTTCATGGTGTCTCAGCAACCCTTAGTCTAAAGGAGGTGACAGGCCCTATTTTACCTCCAAGATGATGCAGAAAGCTTGAAAATGCTTGAGAAGCCTTTTTTAGCCTTTATTGGATGATGTCCATTATCCCATGGAGTTGTATCTATTTAGGGATGTCATCAGTGTTTAACTGCAGTGACTGGATCTGTTTCATCATGATGTCCAGAGCAGACAACAGCATTGAGAAGGGTTACCAGATAAACCCTAAAACGCTGAGTTTAGAGTAGGATCAAATAATGTGCTGTACTGTTTGATGGTGCAAAGCTCATGAGAGTGTATTTCCTCTAACCATCCAAGGAAACACTACGTTTCCCAACACATACAGGTCCAAGAGAACTCTCATTTCCTGCAAATCGTATACTGGAATAGGAGAAAGGTTTTAACCTTCCCTTGTCATATACCTCTCCCTTGAAAAAGCTCCAATGCCCCTTCTTCATCTGTAACTTTACGCTGGGAAATACCCCTGGCAGCTTTAAGCAAGGTCACTGAGGCCTTTGCTTTAGGGCACTTTTCAGCTGCTTAATTGGGATGAAAACTTCCTTCTGTCAGCTCTCCTAAAACTCACTGTTCCTTGTAACTGAGGGCGCTCCAGAGTTTGCTGTGCTCAAACCTGTGCAGGAAGTGTCAGGCAGACTTTAGATGGGGATGTTTAGCAAAAAGGCAGTTTGAACAACATTGCTTTCTGTCCTCTCCCACCAGAACTTCCTCCACACCTTCCCTTAACTGGCTACACCGAGCTGTTGGGGACATGTTCCTATTGCCCCTAGTGCCCCGCTCTTTAAGAGAGCTTCAAGGAGAGGTGAGAATTGCAAAGAAATGATGAGAACCGCATGAAAATAGCATTTTCTTTAAAAATGAAAATACTTACAAAAATGTCATTCCTTATGACCAGTCTTGCCTACCCGATCTGAATATACCTGCCACTTTCTCCATTTCATACACTACTTCCCCAAATGTCTGTATTGTCAAATTAAGTTACCAAATATCTCAGCGTTTGATTGGTATTTTTTTCTTTTCAACACACCAACTTCTGGAGTCACATTACTTTGCGCAAACATCCATCAAGCTTCATGGTGTGCAAAATATTTCAAAAAACATCTTCCCTACCGATTTAAAAAGTTCACAAACTAGAAAGCAACTCATGACTACAAATGTATTTCATTCCTTAAAACCTTACAGGTTCTGGGAGAAGGAAACAGAAGCAGAAAGAGCTGACTCTTGCTGTCTGGAGTGCCAACAGTTTATTGCTCAACGTCCCCTGAATTTGCAGATTCAGACTTGTGGAGTTTTAGCTCCAAGGAGTCCACTGAAGGACAGAGAAAGTGAGGAGAGGATGAGGAAGTATCTCAAGAGAGGACTCAGCAGCCATGAACTACCTGCAGGGCTTTCCTAGCAAGTGGCTGAAGTGCCATTCTCTAGCGCAGGCAATATTGCCATCCTGGTGTCCTGAGTTCAGCAGTAGCAGTCATTTTTCTCCTTAGTAGCTGGTGCAGTGCTGTGGTTTTGACTTTTGGTCTGGGAACAGTGCTGATAACACCGAAGTTTTTAGTTGCTGCTCAGTAATGTTTACTCTGACCAAGGACTTTCTGAGCCTCATGCTCTGTCAGGGAGGAGAGGAAG
>WYDI02004526.1:14216-24515 GCA_009867235.2 Psittacus erithacus
AGCCAAAGAGGTATTCCATACCACAGCACATCATGCCCACTATATAAACTGGGGGCAGTTACCCAGAAGGGCTAGATTCTGCTGGGGTGGGGCTGGGTATCGGTCGGCGGTGAACCGTTGTATTCTCTTCTCTTGTTATTTCCTTTATCATTATTCTTACTGGTGGTAGCAGTAGTGATTTGTGTTATACGTTACTTAGTAGACTGTTCTTATCTTAGCCTGCGGGAGTTGTATTCTTTTGATTCTCCTCCCCATCCCTTTGGGAGCTGAGGGAGGAAGCAGGGGGGAGGTGAGTGAGTGGGCTGCGTGGCAGGGCTTAAACCATGATGCCTGGACAGGGATGGGAGTAGATAGGGAAATTCAGGGTTGGGAAATGATTCACCAAATCCTTCCAGGAGAGCCAGGACTTTTGAATTGACCCACATATCCCCAGTGTTGTGCATTCCCTACCTCCCTCGGGGCTGTGGCCACAAGGTACCTCTCTTGTCCAGTCCATTAGTTCGTGGGAAGTCCTGTCAGAAGCCAATAAGTCAGGGTCGCGAGGAACTGATCAGAGCTCAACAAATGCCTAAAAAGATAAACAATCTGTGTAGTAGGTCCCATTCCAGGCTCCAGGGTTTAAGACTTTACCTTAGGAGGCAAAGACATTTTCCAGACACTGAACCAGCTCAGCCTTGATGTGACACCAGCAGGACATTGGCATACAGGTGACCCAGTGCCCTGTGAAGACCTAAGTGCTTCTTCTACCTGATATGGTTGAAGAGAAAGAGTATAAACCTTTTTTCTTGGGGAAAAAAAATGTATTAAAAGAATACTGCACCGCTGCCAATAGGGCCAAGCCCTGCAGATTTTACTCCCTTCTTACTCCACAAAGCCAGCGGGATTTCTGGGTAGGATCGAAGCCAAGTAAGGCTGTTAGGAGGCAAGGTTCTTCAAGCCCTGTGATTTCCTTGCCATTCCCATGAAAAAAAATCAACTCCAGCAGAGTGCAGCTCTGCTCTCTTGTAGAATCCAGCCAAATACAACCCACATTAAGGGAGTTGCTCTGCATTCATATTGAAAAGCGGGTGCTTGCCAACCTTACGTGCCTTAAACTTCTTGTTTTAAACTCCTGAGCATTGGCCTGGGGAAAGGATTGTGTTGAGGAATATGTTCATACAGTGCCTGGCACTGGGGGTTTCTGGCTCATGACTGGGATTTGTAAGCAGCTCCTGCAAGACTTGTAAAGCTCTGTAATGCATTTGAAGTCTGGTTTCCTTGGGAAACTTGGTTTAGCTGATTATGGTGTGTGTCTTTATCCACTCGTTTCCTCCCCTCCAACTTCTGAACCCCTCGGCCAATCCCAGCCTGATTTGGCAGAAAGATAAAGGTTTCAGAGAGATTAAGTTGTATGAAAATAAGTGTACAGGTAGGGAAGAAAAACCTTATTACTGCAGTTCCCTCCTTTCCCCCTGGGAGAAAAGAGCTGCTATGTGAGCGCAACCTTTATTAAGCACCAGGGAGCCCACAGAGGAAGGGAGAAGGTACACCGAGCATCATTAACGCCATTTCCCACTGAACTACTTGCTGCTTAAGCCACTTTGCCTCATGCCCAGGGCTTGGAAACAATCTTTTAAAGCAGTGTGAGGAATGGGAAGATCTGAACTTAATTTTGGTGCTGCAAACACAAGGTTGTGAGCAAACCGAAGCGATGCAACCCTTGCTTTTTGCTTCCATGCATTACCATGCTCCAAATCCCTTGGCAGAAATTCCTCCTGTGGGTGTCTCTTGGGTCCATACAGCTGCCAACATACACCAACCATCCCCTCCGGGAGCACAGCCCTTCCTCAAAGCATCCTGTGGACTTTGCAGGCCCATGAGCCAATCTTCACTATTGCTTACACTGGAGCAAAAGAGACACATGTGCCTGGCTCGTGGCAATTTTTCCCATTTTAACACTAGACTTGGGTGCTGGGCAAGAAACCATCTGCAGGTGTCACTCCTGCACATGAAGTAAAAGCGCCAGAAGAAAGTCCAGGGCAGGTGGCCACCCGGCAACTACATTAAGACATCATAACTTTGACCAATTTGTAAGCAGGCTGAAAGAACACGCACCCTTCCTGGAATGGGGGAGAAGTGTCTCTTTAAACCCTGGGGATATGACCTCTTGTCCTCGCTGTTTATAAGAGGGAGGGGAAGGAGAAAAAAAAAAAAAAGCCAAGAACAAGAAAAAAAAGAAGCGAGAGAAGAGGAGAGAAAGTCAGACTTGTCAAAACCTCCCCCCCCCCCCACCATCAGCTTTTGTGATGGAAATGAAAATGGTAAGGGACACTCTCCAGTGCCTGTTTTTTTCTCTTTGTCATTCAGGCTTTGCAAGGGAGAGCTTCTTTCTGTTTATTTATCAACCTGGATCCCTTGTCAACACCTCACTTGACTGAGGTTTTAGCACCTTAGTGGGGATTGGGGTAGGGGGGTTTTGGAAGGTAATGCTTTTATTTTTAACTCTCTCGACCAAATCTCTGTTCTTTTTCCTCCCCCACATCCAGCTTAAGAGTCTCCTATGGCAAAACATTAGACAATCCCCCTTCCATCCCCCTCCAGCCCTTGACAGTGAGAATGGTTTTAGGTGTGCATGAGATACACTGTTGCCTATTCCATTATTTTCCACCACGCAGCAAAGCCCTGGCCCAGCTCATCAGCTCCCCCATGTTCCCCTCTTCAGGTATCGCCAGGGACTGATACACAGTGCAACGCATGGTAACTTTGCCATCGTGGTATTTCATATTAAGCTGCTTTAAAGCAAACCCAATACCAAACAACCAAGTTTTTCACTTTTGAAACACATTTTAGAAGGTTTTGGAGACCTTGTCCAGGGTACTATTGCAATGCTGGACAGGAACAAGAGTGCCATCTGAGCAGGTGCTTCTATGCTTTCAAATTGTACCCTAGGTTCCTAGTTACTGGTTTTGACATATCTTAATTAGCTTGCCCTGTGGCTGAAGAGAAGACACTCCAGTCTGGGTAGTTTTTCAGACTGGTGCTTGTCAGCAACATAGAGTAATCCCTGTTTAAAATGCATATTGATTTGTAAGCACAAGACTGAAGCCCAACATTCATCTCAAGCGACAGTATCAATCAGGTTTCAAAGAGGAGTGTTATGAGCAAATTCACAGAGGAATGAAATTCAGGTTTCGGTTTCAGTTTTTTTCCTTTTGTTTGCACCTGTAGCAGAAGTGTGGCTTGCCCTTTGAAAAAGGGTTATTTGAATTATGTGTTAGAATGAGATCAGAAAATTTCAACATCAGTGCATCAATGATTTTATAAATAACTGTTTCTGTTATTGATCTTTCTGTCTCACAAACAGTTGGTTTTCCTCTCTATTTTTTTTTTCCTTAATTTAATGTATATCCCAAAAAAAACCTTCCCGCTTTTACAAAGAAAGATTGGATGTAGCAGAGCAAAAAAATTACAATTTTAAATCCAGTCCTTATTATGAGTGCGAATTTGGAGGGAATCTTCCCCAAAAGCCTTGTTCTGCTCCTGTAGCTTCCTTCTGAGACCAGCAACATTAACATTTGTAGCGCTGTCACTGCAGTACTGACTATTAATGCTGAGAACCACGTTTCTTGAATTTAGCTTCTTGGCTGGGGTATATAGGTGAAGGTAGCTGTCTAGGCAGCAGCTGGTGAAGGGAAGGCAGAAAACAAGAACCCCCAAAGGACATTTAATTCCATCCACCAAGGGCACTTCACTTCTATGAGCTCCCTTTGGATGTGTACCGTTAACAAATTGTTGTCACCCTTTTAGATGCTGAGACTTGGCAAGGCAGATCTCTCAGGGATGCAGGATTTGCCCCCAGGAGCCAAAATACCATACCCTAAAATGTTTCTCTTAAAGAAAGCAGGTGATTATTATTACTTTCTTGGAAAGATTTCATTGTGCTCAGTTACTAGCACCTAAGCCTGCACTATCCTATTTGTAACAGGCAATAGCCGGGTTGGGCCACTAGCCGTTATCAACTTCCACTGCTGATTAATAGGTTTTTAGCTGATTCTGACCTAGAGAAATTTCACAAAAGCAAACACACATTACACATGCAAGGCTCAGGTTATCTATACATTTACTGAATTAGAGTCAGTCCTTAGAGGAGAATTTACACTGATCAAATTTTCAGTTCCTATTTTGGGTTATTTCCTCTATGAATCTGGAGTTTTCAATGTGTCAGAAAAACAGAAGCTCCTTAGGTACTCAGGGAATTACGTTTGTCCCCAGATGGTCAGCCTGCCTTCAAAATAAATTGAGTTTCACCAAATCCTAACCTATGAGGAAGATCCCAAATTATCCCTCACAACACTCATTTGTGAGAGGTTATCTCCGCAAAGTGATTTTGCCACAATCCTGAGGGGCTGTGATAGGCTCTGGAGAAGAGGATTGAAGGTGACCAACTCGGTGGGTTTAGGAGGAAGGAATAATAAAAGGAAATGTTTATCTAAACATAGACATGGCACTGTCTTCTTGGCTGATACTGCTGCCTAATAAAACTGAATATGCATGTTCTGTCCCTTCTTTTGTCATTCATTAGGGGAGATTTGAGTGATGCTCATATTTCTCATTCCCAACTTCACTCTCAGAAGGCATTTTGCCTGTGTACCTACTCTACACCAGGCCAGGAGTCCAGGGCTAAGGGTGCTGGTGTCCCCACCTACCCTGTGCTGTACAGTGTGGAGGTGACAAGGAAATAACTGCATGGTGGCGCCATCCCAGAGCACTGATCTTTCCTGAGCATGTATGGAGGAGGCAAGGGAAGAGGTAGCACCCACAATTCATCCTTCTACCTTCCAAGGCAAGACGCAACCATCCTTCTGCCCACCAAGCCTCTCTGACATCCCTATGTCCCCACCACAGACACAGAGATAAGCGCCTTCTCCGTCTTGAGCTCTGCCAACTGTTGTGCTGTGGGGAAAGGAAACCAGAACTCTGCTGTTGCAGATCCCTGCAGACTGGTTGCATTTTTGGTCTTTGCTTTATTTTTCCTCAGGTTTGTTCTCCTGCTATACCACTAGGTGGGCCAAAGCTACACCAGTGAGAGTCCTTCCTCTGCAGAAAATGATCAAGGCAGGTGCCTGCTTGATTCCTGATGGCCAGGGCAGAGCTGGATGAGGGACAGGAGATGGAGGGAATGGGCAGGGAAGGGTGTCAGATAGACCCAGGTTTCACCCTGAGTTTTGCTGTCATTCAAACCCTATCAAGAAAAGTGTCCTGTCCTAAACAAGTAATCATTTTGGGGAGAGCAACCCAGTTGGGATATGACATATGCTAGTGAAGCTGCTTGCACAAAGTCACATCATGGACTGGTGGCAAAGGCAAAAGCAGAGCCACCACCACCGGTTCAAGGTCTGGCCTTACCACCTACTGCCTTTCCAAAGCAGCTTATTGATGGACAGGGCATACTTTTCAGAGCCTGCGACAGAAGAAACACAGTCAGCACCAGTGCCTGCAGGTAATAACTCGAGGCACACACAATAATGAGAGAAGAACCCTCCCCAAAATAACACTTTTTTTCACCCAAGATAAGATGACAGAAGATCCTGTATATAAAAGTCCAAAGGAAAGCACCATCATCCATGACAGATCTGCTCCACTCTGTAAAAGGTCTGGAATCATGTAGTGCAGCACTTCAGGTGCTCCGCCGCCATTAAACTGAAAGCCATGCCATGTATCTAAACTTTCCTGTCTTTCTGGTGACATATCAGTACTGGATCTTATGTTTTCAGCCATCATCCATTTCTCTTATGAGCACTGTGATCAGAGGATAACACATTTATATAGAAATGTTTTGATGGGAATCCAGAAGCAGTTAAAATCCCAGTCTGTCATTGCCTAGAATAACATGGGCAGACCACAGCCATAGCCAGAGGCAGTTAGGCAGTGTCAAATGAATGCTGTTCCCTTGCAGTTGAGGACATCTCCTTGCAGCATAAAGAGCTGAGAAACCCACCCCAAATGTGCTCCTGATTAGTTTATTGCTATCAGTGCCCCTTTAGAGCCCAGAGAAGAGACAATGGCCTGCAAGCATCTCATCTAACTTCAACTATCTGAAGATTAGGCACCAAGTCTAAATTAGGTCCCAAAGAGAAACGCAACTCCCTAAGCAATTTACCCCACCTTCCACAGACCAGTATCGACAGTGGGATATGTTGCTCGGGTTTCCACTGCACCACTGACCACAAAGGCAGCCAATTAAGTAAGTAGATTTGGACAGCTGTAGTCAGACAAAGTGAAATATGCCATTGGTATATTTGGCATATTTTTTTAAAAAAACACTTCCATTTTCAACATTGGACCAACTTCCATTTCTAAGCAGCAGTGATCTTTCTATGGTTAAAAAATCTGGTCACAGAGAGACCTGTCTTGAAGAAGGGACATGAATTTAGCAGCAAAACCCATCTTTTCACCAGTTCTGCCACTGAACCACATCATTAGCCATCCATTACACATCTTCTGCTTTGCTCTCCACATCTGATGAGATCAATATTAACCTACCTGGTTGCTATTTATAGTGCTGTGACTCCTGCTCAAGATGGATGGATGACATGGATCTCAGTCTTTAGGGACCTTAAAAGGCACAGAGGCAAAATGAGAAAGGGAAGCAGAATGACATGCCGCAAGTCAGAAGACTGGTGGCAAAGCCAGGCCACCAGCAACCCAGTGCCCAGGCATCTAGGACCTCAGCATTTCTATTTTTATATAAATATGATACACGAGGTTTAGTGCTTGCAGCATGTTTTGATATCTGGGTCTGCAGATATCTGTAGCAATGCCTATATGTTATTGGGGTTCCTCACCAGAGTTGGCTTTAGGGAGGGTGGGCTACAAAGTTGCCAGGCAGGGATTTACTGGTGCTCCCATTATCACAACGTGCCACAATGTGGGCTTCTTGGAAGAAGGAAGGATTCTTTGAAGGAAAAATAGGCTGTGGCTTTCTCAAGCCGCCATGGTGGCTGTACACAGCCATGGTGACCACTGTGTTCAGAGACAGATGTGTGGGACAAGCAATGAATAAATTGAAAATGGGGAAGATTAACCATCTTCTAGTGTGAACGAGTCCCAGTCACAATTTTCAAAAGCAGATAATGAATCAGGTGTTACTAGTGGGAATTCAAATATTGAAAAGAGAGGTGCAGAATGCACTTCTGTCCTCCACCAAAAATAAGCAAAACCTTCTGCAAAACTTCTGCCCAGCAAGGAGCCTTCCCTGGCTCTGTTTGCTCTCAGTGAGGATGATCTTCCCATCCTGCATCAATACTGAATCTTCTCCATGTAGGGCAGAGGGGGAAGGAGACCAAGAGAAGTGACATGTGGAGTATTTGAAAAGTGTGATGGGCAGCACTGCACTGCTCTGCTCCACTTCCTGTCTGCCTAGATCCCTCCAGACCCCTCCCCTTGCCCCTGATGTCTTTACATAGACTTCTCAAGGTTGCAGGGATGCTGGACATGCCTTTTTTGAACATGGGCGAGCACAGCTGTTTCCTGTCGTGACTTAACTGCACCACAAAGCAGTCATGTTTCTAAATCCAACTCTACTCACACACTCAAGTGGGCCCTGAAGATGCCAGCTGGGCCATCCCCATGAGTAAGTAAGACAAGACCAGCCTGAAATGCCTTCATAAGGCATTCCATGATAATGAAGCCTGCCCCCTGTCCTCCCACCCCCTTTTCCCCATGCCAACTTGATAACCAAGTTAACACACCTACTTCTGTAACAGGCATATGGGAGCTGAGGAATTGGTCTTACAGCTGTGAGCATAGTCAATAATTTATCCTCTCTTTTGACAAGTCAGGGTGATGGACCTTCACATCCTGGGGAAGCCACAAGCCAAGGCTGGTGCTTACTTTGCTGATGTGAGGATGGGCACTGTGGAAAATCTATGCAGAGCAGGTTGCAGCTCCACTAGGACTGAGACTTGGTGTCTGCCACTGAGGATTCACAACCCTGTCACCTGGACTTCTCTCAGAATTTCTCCCTGGGCACCAATAAGCAACACCAAAAGCAAAGAAGCCAAAGCATCACCCCACTCAGGACCAGATCCTTCTCTTTGCAAAGCATGTGTCTGAACTCATGTCCAAATATTTGGGAGAGGGACAGAAATCAATGGACCAGCATGGATGAGCTTAGAGAGCTTTTGACACCAGGCCCTAAAACCAATTGTTGGGAGAGAACCCTGCAGATCTGGCCAGCCAAATGCCAGCAGTTCCACATCCATAAGGCCTGTGGCAGCCTTTTTACTGACTCTAATGGACTGCAAAATCTTGCCTTTTAAGGGCTCCAGTTCAAAGATAACATTGATAACAGATAACTAATCTACAGTAGTGTTTCTAGTGATGGAAATGGCTATTACACACCCGACTACCTTTTTACCAGTGTAATTAAAAGCAGTTGGCGTCAGAGTAAGTAGCAGTGCTGCCTGCTGAAGAAATCAATACTATCCTGCTTGTGTGTGTGTGCCTATGACAAAGTGGATTATCTCCATCTTCCCCAAATAGCAGCTGCAAAGCAAAGAGGAAAAGGGAGAGTGGCTGAATTTGTACCTTCAGGTAAAGTTGCCTGGTGCTTCCTGGTGGGAGGGGCAGAGGCTTTGGGGGATGTTTAAATTTCTCCCCAGGAACAAAAGGAGGGGAGATTAGCTGGACCCCTGGAAGGGATGTGTGTCCTGCCCCTTCCTCCTTCTCCATCCCGAGTTTGCCAGGACCCCCATGGCTGGGCAGGCGCTGGTGTCTCTGAGGGTCCCTGTATGTGTGTGTGTATGTGTGTGTGTGTTCCCATCTGCAGTGTGAGCAATTTCACTTGAAAAGACAGAGAAATCCCCTCTTTTGAAAGTCGCAGTGTTTGGTTCTTTCCAGTAATGCTATAATTGGATGGGATTTTCTCTAATACAGAGGGAAAGTCCTTAAGATGATTTTTCACACACCACCACCCTCCTCCTTCTCCTTGTCCTACCTTGTGCAATACAACTCTCTTCTCCCTCTCCAGCCTCTTTGGCTCCTCTGGGGTGGGGGAAGCTGCTGAAGGAGGTGGGGAGGATGGATTTAATACACTCAGCATAATTGCAGCACCGACACCATGGGGATTTGCTGGGAGAGCCAGAGAGAGCATCCGTTCCTCCTCTGGAAGCAAGCGAGAAGCCGCTCAGATCAACTCCAGCTTGGCTACGCAGAGTGATTAGATCTCGGAGCACTTGCCAGTGCTCACATTTGCAATCACTTGTCATCCAGCCCTAAAGAAAATAATCAGGGCCCGACCCCTGCCAAATTCCCAATGATTTAAATATCCCCGATTGAACTGCATTTCTAGTATAATTTCTCTAGAATGAATATATCTCTCCATCTAGCTAAACACAAACATCTTTGTATATATGCATGTAAAGCAGTGTGTGTGTAAATAGAAATATTCCCTACTGAGGGAAAATATATATGCAATTCTTAATGAGAAAGAAAATGCATTTTGATTTGAGCTCATACAAGGTTGCAAGCTTTCCTCCAAAAAGTCATTAAAAATTGTACCTCTCTTTGTTCTATGTGAGCCACAGAGATTTTCTGATTCACAGATAAAATAAAATAAAGTCAAATAAATAAACAAAATCTCAATCAGTTCTCTCTCCCCTAAAAAAAATAAAAATAATAATTTAAAAGGCAACAAAAACCAGCAAAAATACGCCAACAGGCAGCCGCCACAACAACAAAATAAAGAAAATCATCATTGTTATTCCACGGAGAAAATATCTCGTAGCTCAACCAGTGCCTCCATCCCCTCATTTCTGCCTCTCGAGCCCCCTTTCAAATGACCCAGGGTAAGGGGAAAGCCTGTCATCTGGGTGACACTTGCTCACAGATCCATCAAGCTTTAAACAATACGTTCTGGAGAAGCAGCAAATCTAGCCATGTACCCAATCTCGAGGAGCTACATCTTTATAATAATACTGACCATGATTTTTATTTCTTTTTTTTAAAATTACTTTTTATTTTCACCCCACCGAAAACCTGTGAATTTTTCGAACGGCGCGATCCGTCCCAGCTCACCCCCCACCACTGCCACTGAAAAGAGAGAAATTGGTTACAATACATAGAGAAAGAAATTAAAAAACAGATCAATTACTAGTGCCCGGTGGGGTGGATCTGGTGGATGAAGTCGTTTGCAGCAGCGCCTTCACAAAATCCGGGGCTGGGGCTCCTGCAAATTGTGATGATCTGGATGAGCCCCACTGAGATTTGCATGGAAGAAGTTGATTTCATAGCAGATGCCTTCAGTGGAGCTCTTGGATA
>WYDI02004527.1:0-33532 GCA_009867235.2 Psittacus erithacus
AACTAAGGTATAACACAAACCACTGCTGCTACCACCAATAATAATAATGATAAAGGAAATAATGAGAAGAGAATACAGTGGCTCACCACCAACCGACACCCAGCCCCACCTCAGCAGAATCTCCATCCCTTCCAGGAGATTCGTGACCCCAGGCCGCATTATTATGTAAAGTTCCTGTTTCTCTGACTATACGTAATATTTTTATGTATGCGCTAAAATTCAGGCTTGCAAATTAACTGCTTTAAAAAACCCAAACAGAACCAGCAACAACAAAAGCACAACCAACAGGCCTAGAGTGGTTAGGGCAAAATGTCTGAATTCAAGAGATTGATCTCCTGCCACCTGAATCTGTTTTTCATAGTCTCTTAGGCTTTTGGGTTTTGGGGGGATTTTTTATTTGTTTAGGGTTTGACTGGGGTTTTGTGGGTTTATTTTATTAAATCAGTGAGATTGCTTGAACTGATGACTGAAAGATGTGTCCATCACATATATTTGAGTTTTTTAGATTTTTTGACAAAAAGTGTTGGTTTTCCTATGATAAAGATTTGGGATAACTATTTTTTATTTTTTTTTAACCTTTAAAGAATCTGGATGGATTTAAAGGATATACAACTGTTAATTAATGCAACAAACTTTTGAAACATAACGAAAGAAAGTAAAGAAACAAAAGGATGAAACAGAAAGATCTCCCAGGTTCAAACTACCTGAGTTTGGAAGCACCTGACTGCAGGTGTCTGTAGATACACTTCTTAAAATCTTCTCTAGGCTTTATAGGTCCCTAAGCACCTTTGAAATGTCCAGCCTACATTGACTCATATTTATTGAATATAGCAATCAAATGGGGAAAAAATTGCCGGGAGCAATCTTCTCTATATGTTGGCAAAATGTGTGAACATAATAGATGCTGCCTCAGGATATATTATTGTCTGTATGGAGAACTTATAGCATTATGGCTTGCATGAATTTTAGTCATCAAAGTATCCCAAGATACTGAAGTACTTGTTCTAATGATAAGCATGAGATCAGCTCTCGTTCTGCTCTTTGTGGTTACTCCTGCTGGTAACTGAAAACCAAAGTGAATACAGCATATACTTGAGTTAACTTCTTCTGGTGCTCAGTGGGATTTGTGGTCATTTTTCTGTGCCATTTCTCTCATACACTCAAATTTCATTGGTTTGGGGGCTGGGGTGTTTGTGGGATTTTGGAGGTATGTTTTTGACTCTGACTTATCCAAACAATATGTTGAAATCATATTCTCTGAGGAAATTGACATGCACTGGAGACTGAGTTATAAATCAGTACAACTTTATGTAAGGTAGTGAAGCAATACTATGTGTGCATATTTTACTCGTCAGTGCAGAGTATCTCATTAGTACAGCTGTACTATTTTGAAGCCAGGCTTAGGTTCAAACCTGACTGGAGTAGTTCCCTGTGACCTTGTACTTCATCAGGTATTAAGTTTCAGAGAGTCATCACACACTGAGAGAAAGACCATTGTGTGTAATTTGGCATATAATCTTTCATCCTTTCTGTTGTATACCTGCTGACTGCACTGAATAAACCTAAAAGCAATTTAATAGCTATTCATGGTGTGATGTCAAGCAGACCTCAAGAAAGGAGGCTTGTATTCTTCAAGCTAACCAACTTGCCGTACTGATACTTCCCAGCTTATGTAGAATATATGTCATGTCACATTTCTAAGCTCTTGGTGGCAGATCTAGCTGTTCTCTTCCTACAGTCTAGTCAGCTCTCCTTGTCTTAATCCACATTGTATTAGGTATGATAGCTGAGATGATTTTTTACAGAAAGTAATTATCTTCCAGCTGAGATAAATTCACAGGTTTGTGATAACCATCTACAGTGCTTGAGATAATACCCCCCACTTGAATGAATTATCCTGCCTGCAAACTTTTACCTGTAACAGAAGACTTAGGTTGTGGCTTTTCTAGACCTGCTGTATTGAAGTATAAGGATATTCTGTGCATTCAAACTCCTCTGAAAGTGTCCCTGAAAATAGCACTTTGGCAGATGGCTTCCAACAAAGTAAGAACACTCCATTAAAAATGGAAGTGCACATACCTGTGTATCTCTTCTGAGGAAGCGTATCCTTCGAAATGAAAAATCTGGCAGGTGTCAGGAACAACTGATGAGCTTGGGGTACCTGAATGAAAAGCTGTAAGACTGAACTAGGTAATTCTCACTGATCAGTCACCTGTTCATACTCATTCCATTATTGCTGGCAGCCCAGAAATTGAAATAGGTTTTGGAACAGACTTGTGATGGACTTCACAATTGGATTTCCATTGTATATTTTCTAGGTCATACAAAAAATGTGGTTAACGAACCTGTGACTGAATTGCAGTTATTAGAAGGTCACAGCAAAATTGAGCCTCCTGAACTGACAAGGTGGTAGGTAACCCATTATGTGAGAAAAATCATATTTCATTCCTTGAGTATGCATTATAATATCATTAACCATAATGAAATTTTTAGGTATTAATACAGCTCTACTGTATAATTTCAGAAGACTTACAATTTATTCTAGCATCGGAAAGTATGTATCCCAATGTTAGTATTATGTGTACAGAAGATGCAGTAAGACTGGTAATATTCCTGCTTTGATTATAAAACGAGTTACCCTTTTACAAAGATAAACTGCAGACAATAACATGAATATTGTTATACCACTAAAAAATTAAAATAACTCAGTAGAGCCAACGGAACATTGCACCGACAGCCATGTCTTCCATGTCTTTTCATTGTCAATACTCCAGACTTTTTTTTGAGAACTTTGAAAAGTTTCATAGATAACAGATCAAATGTGCTTCCTTAATTAAGACAATAATTTACGCAGCTTTCTGAGAGGAAAATTCTACCATTTTCCTTTTGTTGCTTTTTAAAAAGTCAAAAGTTATTCACGTATCTCATAGTAGGTTATCAGAAATATTTCTGTTTTTCTGAGCATTAATTTCTTTTGACTATATGGTCAAATACTGTGTTATCATAGGATGCCACAGTGTGGTAGCTGTTGGTAAATGCTGGGCCTCTTAGAGTAATTTTTTTTTAAGTATTACATTTAAAATGGTGTTTTCAAGTGTTTGCTTATGATTTTATTGATTTTTCTTTAATTACCTCCCTTTCCCCAGATTGACCTTTTTTTCTGAGAGTGAATTTTGAGAGTTTTCACTACATTATATCTACTGCTTTTTTTTTGGATGCTTTCCCAATGAATGGCCCTCATAACATCTTATTTACAAACACACAAGTCAAGTACAAAACATAGCTAAACCAGGTTCTCTTCACCAGGACTCCTTTGGCAGCAGATTGTAGATTACAGTTCCTTGATTTTGCAGTCTGAATGATGCTTATATGACCAACAGGGAGCTTGTCATAATCAC
The DNA here is from genome assembly GCA_009867235.2 of Psittacus erithacus. Taxonomy (NCBI): domain Eukaryota; kingdom Metazoa; phylum Chordata; class Aves; order Psittaciformes; family Psittacidae; genus Psittacus; species Psittacus erithacus. The sequence goes on from WYDI02004527.1 coordinate 3,399, forward strand.
GCTAGATCTTACAGTATCAGGGGAAGAGTAGAGGCACAAATAGAAGTGACAGTACCAGGTACATAAGCAGTGAGGGATCAGATGCTGTGCATCTGCTTTATGGAGAGTAGCATACACATATAAATGCAATATCGACATATTCACCACTGTGCTCATGGGAATTCAAAACTGCAGCAAGTGCTTGTAACTAACAAGAAGCTTGCAGAAAGCCTGGGTTCTCCTTATCTCTGTTTCCTAATAATAGACTTGCTGCTGTTGTTATGCTGGTGTCAATATTTATTCCTGTTGCAGAGACAAAATTTTTTATCTTTGGATAGTAAGGCAAAGAAAACCAAAATAAGAGTTTTTTTATACTCCTCTGGTTGGGAAAGGCTTAGGATATAGAGTTACTTTATTTATTAGCATGTCAATCTGTTTTCTGTATTTAGAGCTACTTACTTTCTGGTTATGGTCTTTTACCCTGACTGATCACTTTCATCTCAGGACATGGGTAATGGAGAGAAATGAATCTGTGCATTGTCAAGAGAGTCATCTCCTGCTTCAGGAGATGGAAAACATGTTGCCAGTTGTGATTCAAGTGCTGCAGAAGAGAATGGCGCTATCCCCATCACAACTGATGATGATAAGACAGATTTATCCTTTCTTTTATTGTTCCTCTGAAGCTAGTGGTAATACACTTGGGAAGAACCTTTTTCATTCCCTAAGGCTGTAGTAGAATAATAGAAACCAAATTCTGTCCTACCTATTATGTATGAGTTTTGGGCAATGATAAGTCCCTGACTACTGCAGAGCCATAGTACCCAGAGATGATGCCTTAAGATGTGAACTAGAGGTCTTATTAGGCTGCTCCTTGTAAGCAGAACTATTTCCCTTTCAGTGAAGCAATTGAATGGGCTCTGAATTAAATCGTAGTATCACACTGTATTTAACTGCTTTATTTGACTAACATCCCACTGAAGGAATTTTACTAGGGCAGACCTCTTCCATAGCCCCCAAGATTTTAAGTGAGAAAAGGCAAAAATTATGTCTACCTTGTGGGTTTTTTGTAGGGATCTCTTTGTTGTTTTTGTTTGTTTGTGTGTTCCCCTCTCTCTTCATTCTAGCTGCTGCTTCCCATGCAGCTTGTCAATGTTCTTCAAGGAGTGAGATGCAAGAATGGAAAAATAAACTGAACGTGTTCTCAATACAATAAAAGCAAGAAAGTGACAGCCGCTGACTAAGAATTAGAACTAAAAATACTCCTCTCTATTCTGAAGGTGAATCTTTGAGATAAGACTCATCTTGTTAATAAAAACCGGTACAAACAGCTACTTGAACAAGTAAAAAAAATGATGTCTCATTTCAGTAGAGGCTCAATGCAGCATATTCTGCCATAACTTCCCACTCCCATGTGGGTTTTGGTTTTGTTTAGAAAAACACTGAGCATGTTTGAGCATTTGTGAGCAAAAAAGTTCTTCACTTCAGTCTTTTTCAACTGTTCGTTACCACTGCTTCAGGTGAATTAATAACACACGATGGAGGAGAATTACTGTTTTAACAGCTTAGAATTGTGTTGTTTGTCTCTCTTCAAACTGAATATGCTGTTTTACTGACCTACAGGTAGGGAAATTGACCCAACAATAACCACATGCAAAGATGAACGTTAGTGCTTCCTTCTGAAATATGTTAACAGTTCAGACGACACACACAAAAAACTCTTTTTAAGATTTTTGCGTAAGCCTTTTGAAACTGGCTGTTCTGTTTTATGAGACCAGATTCACAGAAGAGGCCTTTGAGCATTTCAGTTCTGAGTAAATTTTGAACAACATATAATGCTGAGAGTAACATGAATTCGGAAAAATACTGACAGTAAAAATTGCACAGTAAAAAGTGCTGTCAGGTGAGTCACTAATGAACTGAAGTAGGTGATTGCAAAGCAGAATTCTCCTTTTTGTCTGAAATAAATAGGTGTCAGCAAAATAAATAAGAAAAAGTAATTTTACTTCTTAATTAGTATATTGCTTGAACAATGAAGCCAAGACAACTAAAACTATTCACTGGGAGAAGATGAGCTAAAAGGTTGCAGTCTGGAAAAGGAAAATTAGGGGACTTTTGAAAATTAGGGGGCTTGTGAACTCTTCTGTTCTATATAAGAATGTACAAGGAACCTGTCCTTGAACTTAGGTACAGTAAGTCTTGGATCAGGTTCAGTGGAGCCAAAAGGTCCCATAGTATTATATAGATCAAAAGTTCAATTGTGCTTACTGCCATTTCTCAAGCCAGGCAGAGCTCTGAATGCTTTAAACGAAACAAGCAGAACTGGTTCAGGAGAAGGTGAATTGTATCATGAATATTCTTTTGCATTTACTGAGCCCCATCTACTCCTATTCTGAAGAGAAAACATAATGTACTTCTGTAGCTTGCTTTGAGAAGCTGAACACCCTAAACTTCTGATTACCAAACCACAGATGAGTATCAAGGAAAAAAAGAAAAATCTTCAATTGCTACATAAACGTAATGTGTTCATTAAAAAGGCATGATATCAGCCATGTTCTCACTGTTGAAACTGTACTGTTAGCAATTCCAATATCTGTTTTAATACATATTCAAGTTTTATTATATTTTTTATTTATGGTGAATGTGCAAATGACAAAATAAAGACCAGTTGGAAAGAATGAATTTTCCTGTGAACTGACAGAATTTTATGTTTTAAAATGTAGATGACCCCCTAATTTCTTTTATTATTTAGGAACATAGATGTTAGTGTATAATAGAGGGAGAAGAGAAACAGTAGAAATACTTCTATTGTAAAACGCTTTCCGTTAAGGGGAAAAAAAAAGAAAAAAGCTGTGACAGTCTTCAGAGCTAATTATATTTCCCTTTACTGCTTGGACTCTTAAAGACCCCTATCTCTTTGTTTTGTTGCGGTATAAAATTTCAGCAATAACTCTTAGCAGTGTGATTGTTATAAAGTATAGCAGGATGTGATTACTATTTGAGGAAAGAAAATGGGATTTTCAGCCTTAATAAGGTCTTGGGAGCCTGTTTTAGCGTGAAAAAGCATTCTCACATGTACCTTCTAAATTAAAGTTTTTGAAACTTGCACCAGGTCTTGTAGGACTTTGTGTCACATAATCTTCTAAATCTTTTCATGTTTATTGTAACAATAGAATGTTTCCAAGGATGAGGCAAATGTTTTCCTGACATTTATTCTAATTGTTTTATGCTCCAAAGGCACATGGGTCACTTCCAAGCACATTTTATAACTTGTCTTTGATTGCATGTTTTGGATATTTTCAGCTAGGTAACTTGTCTGCTGAAAAATATCATAGTGTTATTAATCATAGTTATAAATTTTTAAAGGTCTTGATGCTAGATATATTTCAAGCGACTGATGCTCAGTAATTTGCTTTTGAAATGTTACTACTCAAATAGGCTGTGCATTTTATGTCTTCAACAGTTTTGTTCAGTGACGTGGACAACCTTGTCCAACATTTTTGGTCTACCCATGTAATCCCAGATCAAAATTTGGTTGAAAAGGCTTCCATTCACCATTTTGAGGCTTGGATATGTTCCTAATTACAGTGACTCTGCTTGGGATAATCCAGGATCTTTGTTAATTCCCTATCTTCCACCATTTGAAATCTGAAGAGCATCCAGCTCAGCTTTTACATTAACCTACTTACTTTCACCTGTATCAACCTAAGTGATTTTCACATAATTTGACAAACTATTGGGTCTAGTGTGTGACAATTGCATCTTAGAAAGCGTACCATGCCTTTTCTGATGAGGGTGTGAACTGAAGTTTATTGAGCCAGGACCTTTGCTAAGGAGCCAGAGCCCAAGGACAGTGAGAACGGATGGCTGGATGTACCATGCCAGCAAGTGTTAAGAATACTTAGAGCTCCCTAAAGACTCTATGGAAATCATATCCTACTTCAAAATCATGAGGCAAATTGTATCTATGCCTTGATAAGATGTTGCATGCTGTGCGCAACAAATACAAGCATCACATCACTGAATTACCTCTGACAGCAGCAGCTATTATAAATTTGGACAATTTTTGACCAGTTTTATTCATCAGTAATGAAAAGGAGATTTGAATGCTGAATTATGAGTGAAAATGTTTTACAAATCATGCTGCGTTTTAAATAATTTTAAAGGCACTCAAATTTGCTTTTAAACCTTACAGCTCCTTAACAAAGAATCACATTTTAAAAATGTTCTCACTTCACATTTGTGCAGCTCTGCTCAGAACAATAATGTCAGGAAAATGATATATGTAACTGAAAGTAGATATATGATAGTTTTAAAAATTACTTCCACTAAAGCATCTGTTCTGAAAGAACTGTAATAGATTTGCAGTGGCTGATGTTCTCATCCCGTTGAAGCTGGGAGAATTCTGTGGCTTATTTTAATGGGGTCAAAAAACTATCTCATATACAGTTAGAGTTAATTTTAAAAAATAACTTTTCCTTGAAAGTGAAAAAGATTTAACTTAATTTGCAAATTCCAATAATCTATTCCCTCTGTCTTTGTGTACATCTCTCTTCAGAAAAGTCTGAGAACAGGTGGAGCATCCGCTGTGAAATGGATAGAGCTGCTGGCTGCTGTCAGCCATCATATAGCATGGCAGTTGTTTAGAGGTCCCTTCTTCTGGAGGCTCTGAACTGGCAGCCTCAAGCTCTGAGCCGAAGTCCAGAATATTTTGCAGTCACAAAGACTGTGTTTTATTCTGTGGTCACAGATAGTTGTGTGTGAAATAAATTTGTGTGATCTTCCAAATCCAGTCCAAAAATAATATTCTGACAGTTGACATCCTTTCTGGAGTTGGCATTAGAATGATGAAGGTTATTTGAGCAAGAAACAAAGAGTAGATTATTTTTCTTTCAGGTTTTAATTAACTCTTTCTAACGAAATGACAATTCTTGTCTGCAAGGGAAGTGAGGAATCATTTACATTTCTCTCATGGATAAGGTATCAGGGAGCAGCAAAAGAGGGGCTTTGCAAAGGGAGGTGAGCCGGCAGCCAAAAGCAGCAAGGCAGGCAGGAGAGTGCTGTCAGAGAAAAGAGGGGGTGCACCTGGTAGTGTAGAAAATGCTAGAGAAGGCTAATGATGATGAGGGTCATCTGAATTCAGGTCATGAAGCTAAAGAGAAATGCTTGTAGTTGCCTACACCTACATCATGTCTACAGCATAGCTAAGGCAAAGGCTGAGACCAGCGGCAGCTCCTGTGGTGCTGGATGGAGAAAGGTGGCATGAGGACCTGAGATAAGGTTTCCTATTGCTTTTTCTCACAGTTTAACTGAGCTGATCTGAGGTTACATGACTGCTGTACTGGAGCAGACCTCGAGCACCAGCTGCTGAGCTTCTGTAGAGGTTCTTCTGAGGTTGCAGAGAATCACACAGACAGTAAGGACGCAGGTGCTTCAGAGCACCTAGTCTGTTGGTGCACCCCTGATGTGAGAAACCTGTGTCAGACCCTTACCTTATCGACTGTAGCTTCATTAGTAGTAAAATAATACTTATTTAAATTAGCTGAGCTGTTCTTATATATTCAACAGTTGCTATGATTCTGGTACATTGCTGCAATTCTGACACTTCTTCAGAGCACTGGGACCCAATTAAAATTAGAAAGACACCTGTTAAAAATAAAGGCAGCTATTCAGCTGAGTTTGGGGATAAGGAAAAAAACTTCTACACTTTCTCTGAATCTGAAAATCCCAACAGTTTTCTGATGAGGGAGTTACTAAAAATGGATTGTGAATGTTGAAGTATAGAAATGACTGTCTTTAAAAAATCGAGGTGAATATATACCTGTACTGTGGTATACAGCTCAGGTTAGTACAATGGGTCAGCTACAGTGTCACTGAGAAATCCCCCAATCATTTAATGGTGTCAGATCCCCAGTGTACACCAGTCCTTATTGGTATCTCAATTTTCTTGCAGCAGAACACTGTCTTAAATAACATACCAAAAATGGAAGTATTTTTCAATCTTGACCAGAAAAGAAAAAAAGCGTTTGACCTTTCTCAGATTGGCTTTTTGGGAGTTACTGCTGTGCTCATGCTGCTTGATCTTTATTTTTTTTTCAAACTCAATTTGTAGACAGAACAAAGTGGGGGGAAAGCTAAGTGTTTGCAGTATGTAGTTACTAGATAATAACCACATTCAGTCTCCATTTTCCTATAAGAGTATTAAATTTAGTGACTCTATCAAAAATTTCAAGTGGCTGACAATAAAAATGATTCATAGATGTCCTGCCAGAATATTTCTGTTTGGTGTACAAATCAAAGTCATGTCAGATTTGCAGGAGACAACTGTGAGTAGTTATTTTTTAGCAGTTGGCTTTTAATCAGTCTGAGTAGTTCCTTGATCACATGTCAAGCTTCTGTAAGCACCGAAGGAAAACAATTTCCTGCAAGAGGTGCAGCATCCACTTTTATAAAGTTCTAGTTGAGATGAAACTAAAAGCTTTTTTCTTCTTAACATGTAAAAGACTGCATGTAAAAGTGAGGCAGATTTTAATATATCTTAAAATCATTAACACTGAATGTGATGAGGCATGGTACTTTATCAGCAGAAAATAAAAGATTAAGAAATTAAGTAGTTTGAATGGGAAAGTAATACTTTTTGGTTTGTTTTGCAATACAGATATTGCCATTTATTATTCAACTCTTGATTTTAGAATAAAAATGAGAAATGAAGAAGAGCATCTTGCTTTATCTCTGTAAATGATATATGGTTTATTAAAAACCAGGCATGGAAAAAAAGCCTTTGGCAGAAAACCAAATCAATTACTTACAAATACTTGCATGGTCAAAGCTGTAAGAAATGGAGGATTCTTCTGTAAATAGGTTGAAGATTGATCTTTTTGCTACTTATTTAATCCTTGGGCACCAACAATGATAGTGAATACTGCTTATACCTGCTGAGAGTCCTGTCTGTATATTGTATATTTTTCCTCTGACATCTTGGGTCCTTAAGGGATGAACATTTCCAGAACTGGAATAAGAGTACAAAAGTCACTAGATATATTTCAATTTTCTTATAACCATAGTATGCCATTGGTGATTCTTCCTGAACTACAGTTTTCATCTGATGATCAAACAGCAGCATTATGGGAACTTGACCATTACTGAGAAGTGTCCTATGGGTTTTTTCTTTTTTTTTTTTCCTTCCAAGAAAAACATGAGTTTTAAAACCTCCAACACTTACTTAGCTTGACCTTCCATTGAATTTGATGTGCCCTTTCCAGAGAAGTATAGAAATGTCCTTTTCTTGAACTCCATAACACTTATCCTTGAATTTAAATTGTCCTCACCATAACTGTGGTCCTGTTGTCCTTATCAGTCATTTTTTCTATCCGCAAAGCAGGCACAGGCTGTTAGCTGTGCAAATTGCGCAGTTGCCTAGGAATAAGGTGGCAGCACTTTACCCATACGTACTCAGTCATTTTTGACTGAAATGAACAGTGAAGTTCCACTGCAACCACTTGGACTTTTTCCTTTTTTACAATATCCAAAGACATTTTCAAGATTACAGCCCAAATTTTGACTGTAAACCCTCTGGACAGAAACACTTTTATCTCACTTTATGATGGTACAGGGCATAGTGTGATATGATCTTGGTTCAGCCTCTGACTGTGGCTGTCACATAAATAATGAAGTTCTGAGCTGGAGTTATTCAGATTACTCCTGAATGTTCAGAATATTCTAACTCAAATGAAATATGTATACAACTGACATCTTCTTTTCATCATTCTACTTTAAAAAGAGAAGAGGAAGCTAAAAAGGGCATAAACTTTATTACTAATGCTTCAAGTTCTCTCTAACAGTGCCTAATAAAATCTCTCCAGTGTAAGTAGCGTTCAGACTTTGAAGGCAAAAAGAGTGACATATACATTTCTTTCTCTATTTCCTCTGAAATAAAACCTTGTTAAGTCTCAGGAGAAGCTGTAAAATGAAGCAATTGTATTATTTCAATAACCTCTGGTTATAGCTAATTTTGCCTTAATATGTGAAGTTTTCCTCAATTTAGATGTCATTCTCCCAGCATATGGAATATTGTTCATAGGATTCTTACTGGGTTGGTTAGATATTTCTTCAGCTGATGGTAATTGGAAAAACAGAACCTTACTGCCAAGAAAAAGGGTGGTGTAACATCTTTAATATGCAAACGTATGTTCATCTTAATATTGCCCTTGTTGCTAATAGCCGCAAGCTGACATCTGCTCCTTTTAGACAGCCTTGTCTAGGACTCCAATAGCTATTTGAACAGACAAGCCTGTGCTTACATGCAGAGAAAAAGCTGTGAAGAAATTTTAGCTGGCTGATCTAGAAATCCTTCAGAAATATTTATTCAAAGTACAAAATTTTCCTGGAAATATTTGGAGTAGCTTGGACCGGTCTACCAATGTGATACAGAAGATAGAGCTGCAGCTGTAGAAACTCATGTTGAGGCACAAGTTTCAGTGTAGTATTTTCCAGGCTCATTGTAGGAATGTTTCAGTTGAAATCAATAAGTTTAATGTCTGTATTATCAAATTAATTTGCTTCCCTAGCATGGCAGTGGTGCATACAGCTGTATCTCCTTTGTTTCACTCAAAAAAAGAAAGTAAGTTAACTGCTAAATGGAGCCAGAGTGAGGCTATAATTTCGCAGATACCCTTGCTGACAACTATGTCGCTATAGCTCCTGTGCCCATTAGCTTCATTCTCTTTTCTGCACTGTTTTCTCAGTTGTGCATCACCTTAAATGCCTGAATTAAACTACAGCACAGCACAATCGACCAGAAAAAAAGCTTTCTGTTCTGCTTTTAAGGAGTGGCATTTTACTCTTTGATGTACCCAGTTCAAGAGGCAGGATACAAAACGGAGAAAGAAGAAAGTAAGGGTGATATAGAAGGTGTCTGTCTGATAATGGACAACATTTCTACTCACTTAACATCTGCTTCTGTAGAAGTTTAGGTTAGAAATGCTTGATACAGTCTGAGACAAATCTGTCCTCTATTATACTGATACATAGGCAATATTGGGTTAATGTTAGGCTTGCAATTGTTGTAGGTTCAGAAAGCCCTAATTTTTTTTAAACCTCTCAGGCACCAGAGGGATGTTCTGTTCATTATGGTTAGCACTGAATAGCTTCATGAAGACTTGCAATTGCTGAAGTTTTGCCTCTATCTCCAAATGTATTGCAATAGCAGTAGGTGAAGGTTGTGAAGTTCAGTGAGCATTACCTCTCTAAGTACAAGCATTACCTTCATATGCCTGCAGGTATGGCGCTCTTTAGACTATTATCTTGATGAGAACTTCAGTTAATTTTTATCTCACACTGGAATTAATTGTGTTTTTCACAAAGCCTGCATGAATTTTGTGTATTGCTAGCCTGGATGAATCCTGTCTCAGCCCTTCTTAAGTAATGTATAATCCCCTAGTCACTTCACTTACACTCATTTTTTAATAGTAGATGTCATTGTAATATTATCTGTGCTGGTTTTGGCTGGGATACAGTTAATTTTCTTCATAGTAGTTTGTACAGGGATACGTTTTGGATTTGTGCTGAAACAGTGATATTAACACAGGGATGTTTTGTTACTGCTGAGCAGAGTTTCTAGTGTCAAGGCCTTTTCTGCTCCTTTCCTCCCCACCTGTGAGGAGGCTGGGGTGCACAATGATTTTGGAGGAGGACCCTGGACAGCTGACAACAACTGAAAGGGGGGATATTCCAGACTATATAACATCATACTGAGCAACAAAAAAAGCTGGAGGGAGAAGAAGGAACAGGGGGATGTTCAGAATGGATAGCATTTATTTTTCCAAATCACTGTTATGCATGATGGAGCCCTGTTTTCCTGGAGATGGCTGATAGGAAGTAGTGAATTAATTCCTTGCTTTTGCTTTCCTTGTGTGCGTGGCTTTTGTTCTACCTATTAAACTGTCTTTATCACAACCCATGAGTTTTCTTACTTTTACCCTTTTGGTTCTCTCCCCCATCCTTTTACGGGGAGTGAGCAAGTGGCTACGTGGGGCTGAATTACCTACTGGGGTTAACACACAACATTACCTGAGGCAGAAAGGATTTCCCCTATATATCTTTCAGAGGCTTTTTTTGCTGTACAAGCATTTAAAGTAGCCTTTGGTAATCCTGCCATGACATTAGAGAAAAGGATCCTGTCAGCAGTTCAATTTAAAATTGTACTTTTTACACTTGTAAAGGAATACTGGTAATAATTCACCTCTCTTCTATATTGAACTATTTAAAAGATGTCTCTGTGGATTTTATGCTGTCCTCTGCTAACTGATGAATCTGGAATTTATAGAAGCAGTGCCAGAAAGAGGCTGGCTGTTTCAGCACACTAAGCTGCATGTTTTCTGTGTGCAGGTCTCAAATTCCTGCGGTTTCTGCAATATTTTATTCTTAAAGAACAATAAATACTGATATTAAGACTAAATCTGGGTGGGCTGCATGTCCTGAAGAGTATTGGTGAAGGGCCGGGTTTGTCACCCTGTGCTAGAACATAGCCTTTTTAAGGAAATCATTTGAGGGAAGAGCAGACAAGATGACTAATTAGCCATGAGTGACTCCGGAGGGAGGATAGACAGCTTGAACACAATTTGTAGGCTTAGTCTGGGAAACTGTTTCCCCTCACAAGTGCTCCAAAGGAATGCTGTGGCCTTGGAGGAGGTGGCCAAGCTGCTTGACTGGGCATGACACCATATGCAGCTGAACTGCAGCTAATGAAATGATCTCTCCGCATTTGACTGTATTCATTATGCCAGGTTAAGGGATGCTAAGCCAAATTTAATCAGCATTTCCATGACGAGTAGCAATTTCTTAGAATATACAGGAATCTGTTATTTATTCTCAACAGCACTAACTGTCTCAGTTCAAGTCAGGTTTGCAGTCCATAAAAGGACTTAAATGTAGACTGAAGATAACTATATATTTTTACACTATTTTTGTTTGGAGAAATAATGAGCTTGTAGCATGTCCCTGATGATTTGGATTTTTTGACACCCTGGCATGTGATTAGAGGCAAAGAATTTTATGCATGTTTCATAACTAGAGGTCAAAAGTTAGTCTAAATATCAAATGCAATAATGTATTTTGCAATGCAGTTCTGCTACTAATATATTTATCTTCATCTTGCTCCTGTGGTATTTAATTTTAAAAATATTTATAGACCAAAAAAGCCACAGTATTCCAGTTACTAAATAAAATTAGAAAGACAATTCTGATCATATAATGACCAGCAGTGTCCTCACAAGTTAGTACAAAGTGTTCACTGTTAGGTATGGTGACCTGCTTCAATGCCATTGTGTTAGAAACAGAAAAGATACAGTCTTTAATGTGCTTGCTTATTCAGTACAGTGGAATATTATGTATAAGTTGTAAAATAATAATTCTTTCCTCTTTTGCAAGTTGGCTTGCCCAGTTAGACTGACTCTTCCATTAGGAATTTGGGCCTGAAGGGCAAAGCCTACATACTATGGGTATCCGTGACCGGAAAGATGAACGCACTAATGTGGAAGGTACAAGAAAACCAGCACTGCAATAATGCCCAGTGTCAGAAGTTCCAAAGCACACCCAGAGTTTTGTAAAATGTATTTGGAAACAACCTGTTTGAAAACCCAGTATTTTATCAACAACTTAAATGAAAATAATTGATCTTTGTAAATATGTCCAGCGACAAAGATCAAGGAAAAACAAAAAAACCCCAAACTTTTTCTAGTTCAAGAAGTGGCAGAACTACACAAGGTCTGCCTGATTGCTTTCAGTAACAGCTTCTGTAATGTACTGTCACAGAGGGAAATTGCTGTTGGTTATATTCTTTTATTGTTGAACATAACTATGCTGAGACTCAAGAGATAATTCTGAGAGAAGTAATTAAAATCTGTAATGTCTATAACGGATGAAGAAAAGGGGGAAAGTATAACATTTTGTGGTTAAGTAAATCCTTATCTTGGGAAGAAACTGAGATTGTGTATGATCTCTAATTGTTTAGAGCATAGTGGGGGAGAGGGTCATATTCTTAAGAGACAGAAGCTTACCTGTTGGTTGATAAGCAGTTTAAACTCTCTGCTCTGGAATCTAAATTAGTTAGAAATATTCTGCATTCAAGGTCTTCTACCTTGGTTATTCCCTTGTGTGCTGAAAGTATTATATATTCATCTACTGTACTGTAGTGACCTAATATGCTGCCCACCTTCTCCTATTTATCTTCTGAAGGACAAAATCTTTTTCACCTGTCATTTTAGGAAGTTGATTTTTGTTTTTTGGTCTTAAATTAATAGGACTCCCAGAATGTCTTTGTATTAACTCGCATAAAGCAAATCTTCAAAGTCTGTGAGCAATCATTTAACATTTCTCAGAGTTTTAGTACAGAAATTTGCTTTACTTTAATTCATCATGTTTTAATTTTATGTATGTATTTAATTGTGTTTATTTTATATTTAATACTTCTACAACATTATTTTAGTATGTAAATTGGCCTCTCTGAAGAAATTAACTTTTAGTCACCTGTACCATTTAGTCCTTAAGCAGTACTCATGTTCCCTAGTCCGAATCTCAAGTAGAGCCCTGCCTATGTAGTTTTGTTTTGTCTGATAGGGTCCTATCAGTAGCGTATCTTTCTTGCTTGATGCATGAAAAACTGAAGGATTAAAACCTCCTTTAAGATATTACAGCCATTTTCATTGCTCCCCTCAAGGCTAATTTCTAATATTCCCACACACAAGTATTGACTTATCCCTTTATTCCTTCTAGTGCAGCGGGCAAAGCTCTTTTCATTTATTAGAATTATCAACGTGAACTAATTTATAAAACCTGAACTGCATTGGGCAACTTAGAGGAAATGACTATGAAATAAAGAAGCCTAATTATGCTTTGGGATTTTATAGGTAATCTGAATTTCATAATTAGCATATGGACCTATAGTAATCTGAATTTAATCTTTTCACATTCAGTGTCAATCTCTCAACAAAATACCATTTGAAGGCCTCTTTTTACTTCATTTTAAATTAAACCTCCTTGTGAAGTTCATTTATCAAAGTCCAGAATAATTCCCTTTTTGAATGAAAAATAATACTTTATTTTCTTTGGCAGAAACTGATGGGTTTATGATCTTCCAATTCACCAAGACATGGAAAAGTCCAAAGTTCTTGCCTTTTTATGTTAGCTTCCAAGATGATACATTTTATTTCCAAGAAGAAAATACCTGCAAACAACCCATTGTTCTGTAGAGGACGTATACATGCTGGGTTTCAGTTAAAAAAGAATTGCAACAAATGTCAAAAGAAAACAATTAGGGAAAGATGAATTGTATTTTTCAGGTAGCTAATATTTGCTTAAAAAAAAAAGGCATCAGGGATTTTCCTCCCTCAGTTTAAGTGTTGCGGACTGGTTTTTAGGGTGGGTTTTTCATATTAACTCTGATATCACATATCTAATAGCAGAATTGAGTCCTTGAAGATTTCTGTCCATCTAATGAATTTCCTTGTAACCTTGTTTTCTAAAGCAGCAATAGTTTGTTTCTCCTTACTTCTTGCCAGTAAGAACTGGACTGCAGGAAAGAGAATTGTAAGACTTTGAAGCACTGAGTTGTTCATTTATTCACAGAAATAATTAACTCGTGGTTTTGCATGAACTGTTTTGCCCTGGCACTAGATAACTATTTTATCTAGATTTTAAATCATCTGCAATTGTTAACAGAAAAAGCAAACAGCCAAAAATAAAGTAGGCTTTCTTCTTAACATAATTAATTTCTCTCCTGTGTTAGATGACCTACCACCAGAAATAAAGGCTTTGATTATGAAACTGCTGAACATATTGTCTGTCAAATACAGAAAACGTTATTGTTGTTGTTATTCTCAGCAAACTCCACAAAAAAAGAAAAAAACCTGAACAAAAAGAACTCCACACTGTTGAAATTGCAGTTGGGACGCTAGCCCAGGTGTCAGGAGACTTCTGCAGCATGAGCTTGGTGGAGAGGTACTTGAAATAATCTATAAACCTCTGCAATGTCTCTTTAGCTTTGCCTTGATAGGGAAAGGCTGACTGTGGGAAATAAAATTAGACATCTGCTAAAGCCAGCAAGATGTTTTCCCCCCAAGGTTTGCCTTACAATGGGTCCTTGACCTCCTTCTCTAAGATGGGCTGGGCGAAGGTCACGAGAGCTGCCCTGGGAAGTGGTGTCCTCTCTCCAGGGCAGCAGCATGGTGTGGCACTTAACAACAAAACCTCCACAGCCTAGAGTAAGGAGGCTCTCAAAGAGCACTGTTAGAGCAAAATTTTAATTTCACCATTTAATTTCTTATGCTATATGATGTTCCATTTTTAAAACGCTTTGGTATAGGTGTTATGCAAATTGTATAATAACTAGGGGCATTCTTTAATTTTTTTGAAGGTGTATTGAAAGGTAGGCACATTAATGGAGAATTTCATCCTTATGTCATGTAAGAAGTCTGGATATTGCTGACAGCTTGTGTTTTCTGTGTTAAGCGACCCTCATGTTGATGGTTTGTGCTGAAGGTAATGGGGCTTGGTAAATTTCTGATTGCCATTTGAAGAAAACCCAAAAATTGTTTTCCATAGCAGGTGTATAGAATTGTTCATGCAGAGTTTAGTGCCCAGGTCTCACTAAATTTCAGGCAGACAGCGCTTGAACTAGCTTTTATACTGACATTAGAAAGAAGTCCCACTGTAGTTTATAGTAATATTTCCACTTCAGTAATGAGTGCAGAAGAAGCCTATTACCTGAGATTTTTAAATCAACTCTGTCTTTAATTGCCATTACTGCCAATGATACTTTGAAACTCAGCTCTAATTTTATCATATAACATTTGGTATCAGCTGTAAAATTGTCCAATGTTCGATTGAATAGCGAATTTTATTATCCTCCCAAAAAGTTTTAATTAAGATGTTCAGAGGCCAAGCAGCTGTGCATGAAAATGATTAGTTCAGCTGAAAAATCAAACTTTAGAACACTTAGTTTCAAATATTTAATTTATGTGCTGTATATTCTTCTTGTTATAGGAATCCAAATTAATTGAACTGGTAAAAATTGTAGATGCACTTCTGTTGGTACAAACTTGGGAGCTGACAATGCAAATGAGCATGGGATTCATATCTTTATATTTGTAGAACATCAGACTGTGACACCTTTGCATGAGTGAGTCTCTTTAAAAGAGGATTGAGCCTGGGACACTGGGGCTAAGGCTGGACAAACAGAAAGACATGAAATAGTGCATGACTCTGAAGTGTTTGGTTAGAATTAAAGATTGCTCATGTAATTTTTTTTCCTATGATTTTCTAGACATGTTCTTTCTTGTATCCATAATATCCATGTGTAGGGCATCTTGTGATCTCTCATGATGATCTTTTTTGGAATGTGGGCTCTTTTTTTGGTTAAGGCTGTGTCTGTCTCATGGTTTTTATTTATGACTGAAGCTGACAGGGTTCTGCATACCATCTATAGGAACTTATTTGTTTAGTGTATGCTTGAGGGGGCCAGGGAGGGAGGTTGGTCTTGTGGTTGTTTGATTGGCTTTTTGTTTGCTTATTTATTTCTTTGTTTTTCAAATACCAGTCAGCAAATTCTACAGCAACCTTCAAAAATGCACTCTGTGTGTGTATGTTAGAAGGCTGTTTTTTGTTTAGAGTTCAAGGGGGTTTTATTATGAAAATCCCATAATATGTAATTCAGGCAGCACGTACAAAAATTTCTAAAGCAAAACACTCCTCTTCTGCATGTACTGGGAAATACAACAGGCTGAGAGGTCCTAAGAGCCCTGGCAGCTATTGAATTCAATTGTTTTAATTTCTTCTACTTTATTGACTGAATATGTTTGAAAATTGGTAGTAGCCTTGAACACTGAATGGAGAAATGGAATATTCTGAGTCCACTAAAGGAAGTAGAGGTTTCCAAGACCCAAGGATTGAACAGATTTTCAGATCCCACTGTGGTATGACAGTGAATAAAGATAGTGAAATAGTTATGGGGACTCTTTTCCCAGTGCTTTTCACCCTCTCTGTGCTTATCTCACCTCTTTCTCTTCCTTTCCTGAAAGAAATTCCTAAAATATATCTGCAGAGCTGTGTATGTTACCTCTGTAAATTAAAAAATAATGGACACCCATTTTAAAGCCTCTTTCCTGGCAGACGCATCTCATCTGTCATAGGAATCTAATTCAAAGGCACAGTAGGTTTCCAGCCATTAGCAGATGTTGTAGGTTACATTCCATTCACTAACCATGGCAAAAATATCCTGCACATATTTTGACAAAGGAGAACTGTGCCTCTTGGGAAGAGGCTTGCTGTGCTATAGAACTCTTGCTTTAAAATGTTTTCCAAAAGGGAAGAGATGTAGGTGACCTTCATATAGTGGAAGGGCAAGAAAGCAAATGTTCACACCATGTTTACTTTCCAACATGCAAGACCAGTTTCCCAAAATAAAACAAAAATTAAATCAGAACAGAAGTTCAGTAGCAATAAAAGATAATAATTTTAGTGCCAGTGTCTTTCAACTGAGTTACAGGTTTTGCTTGCTTTCTTGTCTGCTGCACTGCCCTGTAACAGGTACAGCATTGACTTATATCTTGGAGATAGAATAGAAATCAAATTTATGGGAATATCTTCTCATCTTTCTCTCCTGAGTCTTATGTAGCTCTGATATGCTGCCTTGAACATGGAGGAGAGGATTTCCTCTTCAGTCCCTTTGAATTCAGGAGGTAATGATGGAATTTACCACTGTATTTAACAGTATTTAGGCAAAAGAGGTGTCAGTCTTGCTCTTCTGCATTGTAGCTAAAGGCAGAAATGATCAGGGAGAGAACCGCATCATGGCAAGAGTGTAGCTCTGTTTTACAGCCCTCTTCAAGACTGTGGAAGGAATCACCATACCACAGTGTAAAGTTGTCCTCACTTGCAGTCTAGTTATCTACAGCTGGAGCTGCCAGGTTTGCCAGTACCGGTGCACTAATTTTAGGCCACACAGAGGTAAGGTAAGAATAAAACACTGCAAACTATAGCATGTGTAGCTCTGCTAAACTGTTGGGAATTGCTAGAGGGCATGCTATACTGTTGGGATTCCCAGAGGAGCCTCACTAATGTATCAGAATCCATTATATGCAAGCAATATTTCTAAACACTTGCAGCAGAAGTCTCAACTCAGCAATAACTGAGAATTAAGACCCTCAGGGTGGAAAGCAAAACGTTCTGTTGTTATGGTAGGAAGTAATGGATGTTGTCTCAACTGTTATGTCTGGATCACCTCAGCACAGAAGAGAAGGAAGCCCTCTGTGACCGATGGATGTTCTTGCAGAAAGGGTTCTGGCCTTTGCTTCCATTACTATTCTAGGTAGGCTGTTTGTGGAGCCCCTGCCAGAAAACTGGAGACATTCTTGTCTCCCTTCTTTGTCTCTCTGCCCTGATCTAGCATATACCCTTGTTCTAATTTTGCAGATTGAACAGTCTGGGCTGAGCCTCAGGACTTCACAGGGATGTGAAATATTAATAGAAAATGGTGTTTGTGCTCTTTGCTGCTTCATCAGGATTATAGTTACTGCATAATATCCAGATAAGGATTATGCAACGAGGCACTCATCAGAACAGACTGAATGTTCAGATGTCCAGGTTTCAAAAGATTTATCGATTAGCCAAGGTAATGCAGCTAAAGTATCCTAACTTAAATTAAAAATTACCTCATATTTTCCTGTATTTGCAGAATTTAAGGCATAAATAAAAAATAACTTCTAAAACTTAGGATTTCGAATTTAAGGAAAGCCATGTAGGTGAGAATCATTTTTGTTTTGATTATCTGGCAAGCTGAATAGTATCGGAAAGAGGTGGGACAAAAATATTGGAACAAACTTGTCATCCTCAAGCTTGTATGTGTGACTGCACTGAGCTGCTCTTCCTAAAGGAGATAAAAGGCTGCTGTTTCATTCAAGGTATTAGTTTGAAAATAAAATAAATTTTTTAAGAAGTGGAAAAGCAGCCAAAATACTGGATTTTACAATGAAAATGACTGGGTAAGGTCCAGTGAGCGGACCATAACAGGGCAATTTGAGCCACGAATAGCTTGCCAAGTGCTAACAGCAGCAAAAGGTAACAAACTCTTCTTCTGTTTTTCAGTTTTCTGTCCAGGTTCTCAAATGTGAAACTGAGGTAAACCAGTGATTAATGTAGAAGAAAAGCAGGTATGAAGCCAAAATGTCTATTTTCCTCCCTTATAAAATGAAAGTTTATTTACATGTATCCAAAACCAGCTGTACACATTAGATACAGATGTTTTCATGTTTGCTACAGAATTAATATATTCAGTACTTTTGTTTTATGAATATTTATTTTCTGAGGTTATTCAGAAGGAACAGCCTATTTTTGAGTGAGTAAACATTTCTGTTAAACAGAGGAAATACCAGGTTGTAATTTCTCCACTTAATCCACAGGAAAGTTTACTCTGGCAGTGGCCCAGTTCAAGTAAGAAGACATTTTGAGTGGGCCTATATTTGAGATTATCTAAAATTAGAATTTAGACAATTTCCAAAGTTCTGGATTTTTAATAATTTTTTAATAAAACAGTACCCAAACTCTCACACTTACAGAATAGCTGAAGAGTGACTTTTTCTGCATGATAGTCTTTGCTATCTAGGTAGACTTCTGTCCACGATAACAGGAAATAGGCAAATATCCTGTACGCTACAGGATTAGGTCTTTCAAATCATAGGGAGTTTCAGCCTCAACTGTGAGGCTCTTAGTTGCAAGTTACTTCTTGTAAGGCTTATCCATTGATAGTCCTTTATAGTTTTTTCTGCAGTGCTCTTAAGAAGAAATAGTCTTCATAATGTAAAAGAAACTTGAAATGTCCAGCAGCTTTGGCCCTGCTAGATGGCAGTAGTTAAAGAAATCGTATGGTTGCCTGCTTCCTTAGAGTGCTGGGGCTCCTGTGCTGTCTGCAAAACATGCATTCACAGCCTGTAAGGTAGCAAGTGATCGTTTCAGCTGGGTACAGTCAACATGTTCTTTCTGAATGATTTCATCTCATTTGTGCCTTTGAAAGAGCTAAACATGTGCACTTACAACATCTTCATGCTTCAGTTACCAGCATCTGGATATATTTGGATATAACAACAGTGATGAGACTTGCTGATTCCATGATATTGCTCCTGTTAGGGCTCTTACAATAACAGTTTGAAAGTAAATTAAGATAACATGGAAGCAGCAAGATGTAAGATTTAGCTTAGCCTAACCCATCTATAATCATCATCATCATCATATGTCTGTTAAACAATGTTAAGCGCAATTCTCTTTAAAAAACAATAGTCTCAACTCCTGATAATGTCCACTTTTACTGGAAACTGTGAAGACTGACATCCAACATGCTTGCTTGGTTGAATAGCACTTTCCTGATGTTGATAACAGTTTAAGATAGCCTATATTTGCATTTCAGAGGATGTGCTTTTATTATTAGTTACAATAAGAAGTATATTCTGGATGCAGTTAGCATAAAGATTGCAATTTCTCACTGCTGTGTGTACTTATCCACAGTTTGTAATGGCTGCTATTCCTCCTTAATGTGGTATTTCTCTTGATGGACTGAATGCTGCTGTGGATATCAAAATAGGTCATAGCCAGGAAAGACCCTCCAAGATTAATGACGAAATATACTCTGAAAGCAGAAACAGTTGGGCAACCGCTGTCAGCAGTATAGGGGCAGGTGTGAGTGCTTCCATGCTCATGTATTCTTAAGGCTAGACAAACTTATAGTCTATGTTTCATCCCCTGATCATCTTGGCTGGTGCTACACTGACTCCATTGTGGCAATGTCTTTCTGCACTGAAAAACACAACTCCAGACACAATAGTCCGGATGTAGTCTCACAAGTCCCAGACATAAGATATCAGTTCACAATATATCACCTACTACCCCCATTTTGGTATCATCTGCTAACTTTCAGAGGCTCTTTTCTTGCTCTCTATGTTGTTAATAAAAAACTTGATAAATATTTTGCTTCATGGTGAAGTATCAATCCCTGAGAGATGCCACTAGCAGCTTGCCACCAGCTGGACTTCGGCTTTTCCCTGTCACTTTTCTTGTTTCTTTCCTTGTGACTAGATACTGCTTCAAGGACTTGCTCCATAGTTTTTCCACAGACTGAGATACCCCAGAACCTCATTTTGCTTTTCTAAAAGCTAGGTTATGTGCCTTTCTCCAGTCATCAGAAAAGATGGGGTACTGTATCCTATGAAAGCCAGCTTCCTCAGGATTTCAGCTGCATCACATCTGGTTGCATGAACTTGTGTATTGTTCAGTACTTCATAATTATAGAA
Source organism: Psittacus erithacus (assembly GCA_009867235.2). NCBI lineage: Eukaryota > Metazoa > Chordata > Aves > Psittaciformes > Psittacidae > Psittacus > Psittacus erithacus. Next base: position 23,708 of record WYDI02004527.1, read on the forward strand.
ACACAAGACTTATAGCAAGACAAAAGTTCACTGATCCAAAACATTGTTGGAGCTTCTGTTGCTGCAAAGTGGATTTTTTAGTTTTTCTTTTTTCTTAAATCAGTTCTGCTACATTAGCTTATACCAGCTGATGCTTTGGCAGATGGCTGAGCATCCCATAAGACTAAAAAAGAATACTAGGGATATGTGTTTATTGATAACAATCTCAATATATTTCATGTCTAGAAAGCAACCTTCTGTTGTCAGTATTCTCTGGTAAAGGTCAAGGTTGGTTTGTTCATATCCTGTAATGCTGTTGCTCATAGAAATGTGTGAATGACTACCCCTTGCAATAAATAAGATAATGAAAACTACTGTGTGGCCAACTGGAAGACATGAGAAATCTTCTGAATTCTTGATCAATGCTTTTTCATAGGAAATATTTTCTGCTTGTTTTGAATGAAAGTCTGACTGGCCCAGAGAGCTGGTAATGAAATTCCAAACCTTTTCCCTTAAATCACTACTTACAGACCAGACCAGCAAAGCTGTAATCATAAGGTTTTACTCTATAAAGACTGATTGATGGCCTATGTGAAATAAGTTTGTTCTCTCAGTATAGTACCTAATGGAAGAGATTCATGCCAAAATCCAGCACCACAGTGTATTGTCACTATGGAAATTTCAGCAAGAAACTGAGGACTGATAGAACTTGGAAATGAATTGCCTTTCTGCACCTAGAAGATCTTCTGTCAAAACAAAAAATGGTGGAAAGGCATCAGTGACACCTTACTGATCATAGCTGTATTTAAAACAGGATAACCAGCAGAATATTTTTTGCTATTTCTTCTGTTCTTAAAAACCTTGTTAGTGATGATAAATTCATCCAAATTACAATATCAAAGAGAGAAGATTGCACTGGATGAAAAGGAAGTTAATGAACAAATGCCTCTATTCATTGCATGTGTTATTTTTAGAGCTGAGAAGGGGGTGGCTGCTCGTGCGTGTTTCAGGGGATATTTTTTTTTAATTCCTACTATCATCTGTAGACAGAAAATTGGGTAAAAAAGATGAGAGGTGAATTATCCCTGTAACACTGCCAAGTGTCCATGCTATATCCTGAAGCACAGCATCACTGCACCAAGCTTCCACCCTTTCCATGACTGTTGCAGTTGACTTCAGACAACAATGTCTATGTACAGATCCATTGTGTGCAGTGATGACAGGTCCATGTTACGCTGCTGTTGCAATAGAATGTGATTCATTACTGTGCCTTCAGGATATTGCAAATGCGCTGCTGTATACAGAAGAAATAGTCCTGACTACCCTTTCTGCTGCAAACCCTAATGTACCATATGCTCAATGGTACAGCATTTTAAGTTAATAATGAGACATAATAAGATCAAAGCAGTGACAATCAAACTAAACATATGCTGTGGCTGTCCATACCGACTAGATGTAGATCTCTAACTATTAATGTTATTGTTACCAAGGTAGAAACATTTTCTTCCATAAGCTATCACTGACATATCATGAAAAATTCTTCCATATAGGTCCATGAAAGTATGTATCAAATGATCCTGAAGTGCCTTCAGTATTAATTAACATTTTCATTCATAAACTGTGATTTGAGTTAAAAATAAAAAGGAATTCCTTCTAAATTACTAGAATGTTCAGGGATTTGGTCAACTTCAAAATGATTGTGGGATAATGTTTGACTAAGCTAAGAAAGCTTTCTTAGCTATACATAACATTAACATTCATTTAAAAAAATGTATTTTATCTTCAACAGAAGTGATAAGTATGTTTATCAGTCGGCAATAATTTCCAGATGCTTGCTTTGTTTCCTTTAGTCAAAGTTAACATTTACAATCGCATTCTCTTTAGTTATCTGAGTTTCTATCTGTAAATATATCACTTTAAATCTGAGGTAAGTACAGGTGGTATGTAGGTACTACAGATAAATTTAACTGCAAATTTATGAAGTCCAGCACGTGGTCTGGAACAGTTTCTTCTCACGTGTGCCTGTACCTACATGCATTCTCCCAAATGCCAACTGATGTTTCACTGTTTGAAATCTCAGAGTCCTTCAGATTAGAAGTCTCTTTCAGATAGGAATGATTTTTCATGCTCTTCTTTGCTAAAGACAGTGTTGTGAATTGTCATATTTGGATATGCTACATTACCTTGTCTCAGGAAAACAGGCGGCTGGAGTAGTGAAGCTGACAAATGATAAACAGCCCCGCTACCCTTGAAATGACATTAATATCTGCATGTGTAATGGATAATTAGTAGGTTAAGTACCTGCATGATAGTGGTTCCCTAGAGGTTTGGGGTTTTTTTCGCCTTGAATTCCTTGCTGTACCTGTCCTGTATCTCACAGTTTGGGATTTAAAAGATACTTCTCATTCTGTCTTCATATACTATATTAGCCATTGTTGTATTTAAACATATAATAGTGCATAAAGCAATGTAACAAAAAGCATGGATGCATATTCACAAGTGATTATGTTGGAAAATTAATATTCATTATCTTGAGCCACAGCTGTTTCATTGTTGTTGTTATCCCTTGCCAATTCCAAAATAAAACATCAAGAGGGAGAATATATGTTTGTGTCAGTTCTAAAGGCTCAGATGCTTAAAATATGCATTAAGACATCAGTACTCCATAGTTTTTGGTTGTCTCTGTACCACACTCAACATCTATCCACTCTTTTTCTCACATCCACCCAAAACTAGGGTGTTTTAGGGGAATTCATGCACGTGCTTGTTTATGTTGTTAAAAATAAGATGTTTCCAGGAAGTTTCCTGGCGTTTGTTATGCTTCTTTGCCCCCCCCTTGACAGGGGGACAGGCAGTTTCCTCCTTCTACTTAGGTCTGTCTAATCTTGTTGCATCATGAGCATCAGACATTTTGTATAACATGTCTTAAAATCATTAGCTGATGAAGTTTCATTTTTAGATTCTGGCATAAATGTTTAATACGCAGTGCATGGTTAAAACTGTGCATCATACTATGAAACAAGAATCTAATTGTATATCTGTTTTTATTTTAGCGCATTGATTGCTATCATTTCATCAGGTTAACAGGGCAGCATAGGACCCTTCTCTCTGCTTACTGTAAGCAGCAACATTATATGCAGTTTTCCTAACTTTTCTGAATCTCTGGGTAGAACAAGAGTTAAAGTTGAGGGTATCTTTCCCTTTTTTCTTACCTTTGAACTATGTAAAGGTTCTGCCTGCAAATTTAAGGAGGAGTTTACCACTGGCTGCCTTCTGGGAGAACTATCTCCAAAAGCAGCAGATGCCAATGTTCTCTATTGGTGCACTTTACATATGACTAGGACAGCAGCAGTAGAGCTTGCTGATTCAGCTTTTATAGCTTATCTCAAGGTATGCCTATTAGAGATCATTTCCCCTGAGACAGCTCACTCGTTCATTTATATTGATCAATTGACTTCATGAAGAGAGACTGAACTTTGGCATTTTTTTCAGATATGCTTGCCTTTCAAAACAAAACAAAAGATGATTAATGTGCTAATCAAAGAAAATATGTGGGACTCAAGGTTTTATGAACAAAATAGAAATAAAAGGGCTACGAACCAAAAAGATATCAATTATAAACAATGCTTAACTATTTCTAGATGTTCTAATAAAGAATATCAATGAGTTCAACCTGTCACAACCAAGATTGCGATGTTACTGACACACCTGAAGGTGGAGTACATGTACCCATCTAACCAGTGTTGCCCTCATATGTGGATCTGAAACCAGCTGTGGGAGCTGGTGACTTAGCTAATCCTCTGATTAGCTAAGGACAGCCCTCTGAATTTATTTATTTTCCTTTCCAAGTATGTTCGAGGCACCACAACTTGCAGCATGTAACAGGAGGGTATCTGAAATAAGTTATGACTTAATGTCCTTAGTTATCAATTCTGCAGTTCAGCAGTTGCTCTACCGAGCTGAGTTCCAGCAGAGAGAATAGGAAGGGAATTTCCAAGAAAGGGAGAGTGTGAGTAGCACTTCAAGGTAGCAGCTAGCACAGATATCTGAAGGTATTTCCATGAAACAGAGCTGTTAGGACAGCAGCGTTCAAACTGTACATTCAACACCACTAGGAATCTTGTCCTCCCAGTTTCCTCCATTATCCTGACAGAGTGGTTTTTCTGACCTGTGCCAACTACTGCTTCCTCTAGTTTCTTTGAAAACATGTTACTTGACAATACCTCTGTGTCAGAATACACTGTGACATTGCACTATATCCAAGAATCCATGAAAATGAAAGGTAAGGAAATGCTTTAATATGATATACTTTGTCCTAATTGAGACAAATTATGGCCAATTGTGGATATTTGCAGAATGTTGTTACCTGTTATCTTTGTCCGAAGCCAAAAAATTAAAGCCATTGCCTTTCTTTATACAAGTCAGTCACATTTGAGACTTGCTCCAGTGATCTGTGGGGTTTTTTTTTGTTTCCCACATTGATGTGATATTTTAAAGAATAATTTTTGTAGTTTACTATCTTGTGCATCATACATCAAAGTAACAGCATTGGTTCTTTTTTTTTTAATGGTCAAGAAATAAAACTTTAAAATCAAAGCTTAACAATGTAGAAGTAAATCCTTTCAGTGTAGCATCAGCAGCAATTTGAGCCATAAGTGACCTTCAATGTAACTTCTATTGACATCGGAGAATTCTTTGAGAGAGCAAGGGCAGTTATGGCCTTATAAACACTAGCCACAAATAAATTCACCTATGCTGCAGGTATTTATACACTTAACATCCAGAATAAGCAAGTGTTACTGCTTTGAAGATTATAAGATTTTTAGAAAATTTATTTCAAGAAGTGTGCAATGAAGAAATTATAATTTTCTTGGATTTCTCTTTCCTTTTTGCTTTCTCTGTTGTTTTCGTGGTGAGAAATTGTGAAAGAAAGATTTCAGTTCAATAATTGTATTTGTTCTTAATACATATTCCATGTGAGTTGTTGCCTGCTTATATGTTTAAATATAATTATGTTTTCTCTTTGATTCCTCTGCTGAACTAACAGAAGTCTCACTTCATTTTTTTTAATGGAAGAATATAAAGTCTTTGCCATTAGATACTGGAGAGGTTTTGAGGTGGAAAGATGTGTTGTTATTGAGCAATGGTTGGGATAACTCTAAGCATGGAGTTCTGACTCTTGAAGTCCTTAAGTCATGTATTTCTGATGGTGCAAGTGATAGCATGGTCAGAGATCATCATCACACAGGCACTCTGCTTGGCAGGGAGAGTCAAAGAAGGCTCGCTTAGGCTGTCGTATTTATGCAGTAGAGTGGTTGGCTTGTAGTCAAATTCCAGGCAATGGGAAAGTTATGCATCATAACTTTCTTTGATCTTTGTTGTTGTTGTACTCACAACTCTCTTTGATCTTTGATAAGCGAGTTTTGGAAAAAGCCACCAACTATACATGTGTTAAATGCATGATTGGTGTTCCAAGCTCATATACACTGATGCCCACAATGTCACTGATGCTCCTTTGTGGGTTTTCAGAGAAGAGTTTGGAACTAGAGGAGTTCTTGGCCTAGGTATGGCTTAGGCCTTTATCTCCTCTGGACCCTGTACCAAGCTACCACTAGTTTGGTTAAAGGGTTGAGTGCATCTGTCACAGACAGGAAACAACTTAAAGTTGTACTAGGGAAGGTTTAGAGTAGATATTACAAAAAAATTTCTGCCCCAGACAGTTGTCAATCATTGGAACAGGCTGCCCAGGGAAGTGGTTCAGTCACCACCCCTGGAGGTATTCAAAAGATGTGCTTAGGGACATAGTTTAGTGGTAGATATGGCAGTGCTGGATTAATAGCTGGGTCTTTCCCAGCATAAAGAGTCTATGATAAAGGAAACCACCTGGTCTGGGGAAGTATTTGATTTAGACATGCAGTTCCTTGCTGCAGCATTTGCTATCTGAATACCAATGAGAAAAGGACAACATTTTGTTTGTTCCTTGAACTCTAACTGCTGTCCAAATGTGGATGATTTTGATAGCAGGATCTTAATCTTTGTAATGTATGCATATGTACGGGAGTGGGGGGAGGAAGGTAGATATGAAAGAAAAAAAAATTTGCTGTGTAGTCCTGAACCATGGCCATGTCCCATAGTGTCTCAAGATTCAGTGGTTATGGAATAATTTATCTGCAGTGAACTGACTTACTTGCTGAAGAATGTGACTTACTTGCTGAAGAATGTGTAGGAGAGGGAAGAAATTAGCATATATTTTCACTTTATAGAGTGTTAAGCCTGAATTTCAAGTAGATGATAGTGGATTCATTCTTTCTTTAATTGGTATTCATTCCAGAGAGCAATGTCATTGTTTGTAAATGATGTCACCCAACAAATCATGCGGGTGTTTCATTCAGGAAAAGAGCAGTTAAGGAGCCATAAAAGTATTATTAAGAAGGGCTTAAATGCTTAGCATACAGTTAATGCCAGAACAACATACAGCTCTGGTCATCTGAACATGGCACTGATGAGATGATTAGGCATGTTGTGCAGACCAGATGCTTGTATAACTAAATTACTGATTGCTCAAAGGGGTTGATTTTTTTTTTTCTCTTTTAATATGGGAAGCAGCAACAGTAAAAGATGATGTTTAGAAGCAGTGTTGTCTTTCCCACTGAAATTCATTTATCTGTCCTTTATTTCTTTCCTCAGCAACTGCTTTACAGTTTAATTTGTCTTGTTTTGTTATTTGCACCCCAATGAGGCAGGGATGCAATGAAAACATGATTTATTGCTGAAGATAAACACAAGCTAAGAAAAGCTTTTAGGCTCTCATGAAAGGGTAAACTTAGAGATAAAAGGGTTGAGGTACCATTGTCTTTATTCATGTTAGGGCAGTAGCTCAAACATGATGGTGTCCCTCTTGCAATTTTTATTTTTATTTTTTTAAACACAAATAGACAATGCCCTTTCTGAAGAGCTTTTGCTCTACTTGAAAAAAAGAATGAGTGAGAAAATGGGATTGCCCTATTTTATGGATAAGGAACTGAGAACAAAGAAGTCTGTGCTTGATTTAGTGTCTATGAGCACTTTTGCTTTTAGAGTGAGCAGTTCCATTTCAATTCACCAGCATGATTTATGCCAGTTGAGGATCCAGCCCAAGGAGTTCTCCTTTGTATCAGTTGGTCTAGTCCTTTAAGAATAACGTCCTCCTTTAGATGCTTTTTGCTATGCAAATGAAATACTGTAGATTTTAAACATAGAAGTGCTTTTTTTATCAGTCTGCCATATGTTTTCTATAGATAACTTTATAGTCTAATTGGTTTGATTCAAACTACTGGCACCAATATGCAGATCTAGTTGAATGAAGTATGTTTATACTGTAGCTTCCTTCTGAACCATTGATTGAAATATGAGTGCTTAAAATAGATCTGTATGGAATATTTAAGTAGTCTGCAATTACACACATTCTTTCTTGCCCATGCCGAGTCCTGTGAAGCTAATGAGGAAAAAGTACTGGTCAACTGCTCTTCCCTTACCTAGCACAATGTATTTTAGAATATCTTAGTGCTTGCAAGATTTTTACAATTGAGTAAAAGCAGCATATTTTAAATAGCTGTTTATGTAGCACAGCTGAAATGCATATATATGCTTATGTGAGCTTAATGTTATATTCTAGCTCCGAAGAGACTTTACTGGCGTATGGGCCTTTCTGACATTTTTTAAGGTATTAGGGTTTTTTGTTGTTGGCTGGTTAGGTTTTTTTAATTTATTTTTAGATACTGCATGGTTTGGTCTTGTCATGAATGTCTCTGGTTAGTATCTTGTCTATAGTCTTTGCCCCTTTCCTTTCTTTTAATGTCCTTCCACAATCTGTTCAGGCTAGATATCAGGTGAGCCATGGTATCATGTCAATTATTTCCATATAGTAGGACTGCCAATGCAATCTTCTACTGTTTGTTTTTCATTACCTTGAAACATCCCATTTCTGTGCAGGAGTCAAAAACTCTTTAGAGTTGGATCTCTGGAATGCTACAAAAATATGTAGGCTCAGTATGTAATCATAAGTGACTAAAAGAATTCTAGTCTTATTGGAGTGTGTCTGAATTTAAAACAATTGTTTTGTAGGGAAGCAAATATATGCACATGCTAAGCAAAATCTGAAACACATTAACTCCATTTTTACAAGTTTCATTGCCAGTTTTTTATGGTTTGATAAAATAACAGCTGTGCACTGGTTTCTGACATCTTTATTCAAACAACAATAATTATAAACAAGCAAAAGGGCTTCTTATAAACAAGCAAATATAGATTATCACCTTTAGTGTCTCACATCATATAAGCATGTGATGCTCTGACACCAATTCAGCATCATTATATTAAATACATTTTTATTAGTATGAATCATGTATTGTTTTCTTGACTTGGTTCTTTTTATTACATGGAGAAACCCATGCTCCCAAGAGCCACATTGTTGTCAAAATAAGCATCTTTTATGTCTCCACCAAATTACAAATTTACGATACACATATTAGTGATTACACCTGTGGCTGTTGGAAGCCCCTTAGAAGCTGCTGGTATTTTTGAGTACCAGTTTTAAAGAGTAAGATACTGGGTAAGAATCGCAGCTGCTCTTTCAAGAAAAATAAAGGAATTTACATAGTGAAAAAGACTGGAAAAATGTAATTCTCAAGGGCCAGGTAACCAAGTGGTAGATGAAACCAGTCAAGTGAATGGCCAGCAATTTAGGATTATAGAACCCTACATAAATATGCTTCATAAAGGTGCCATAAATTGGGAGCCTTTTTAAGCAACCCTTTGCTAGAGACAGAGGGGTAGAGGATCTTTCTAAAATGTTCATAATAGTGTGATACTGAGTCATATCTTTTATCACAGGTTTAAATGGTGGTTATGTTCTCCTAATCAGAAAAAAAAAAGTAATAAAAATCAAGTACACTTAGACCCATAGAAAACAATGTAAATGCAACTAGCTATTTCCAAGGGGACAGGGTTTTATTCCTGCCATTTTCATTCTTTCTTCATGCTCCTGCTATTCAGATTGAGTCACTAGCAAGGAACAGGTTACAGGAATAGGGGCATTGAGGCTGCTGGGACTATTAGTCTGAATAATCTCAGCAGCATGGGTATTCTGGAAAGCAGAAGTCTCTCTTATACAAACAGCAAACACAATCTTCCAGGTGGCTTTCATTGCCAGCCTCAGGGTTTATTCCAGGAGCTGTGTTGCTTTCTTATTGGGAGTACATGGCTATCTCATTCATCGAAATCCTTCCACATCTTTTTAACTTTTAGACTACAATTAGCACTGTTTAGCTGAATTGCTTCTGCACTACTAGTTGAGAACCTGTTAAGTACTCTGATGGAAAAAGAAAATTAGATTGAAAATTCCATGCAACTGCACCAGAAGTAATCCTTAGAAAGTGGTGAAAAGGAACAAAGAATGGCAAATATTGTATCAGAAGCTGCTACACTTCAGATAAGGCAAAGCTACTTACTATATTCATTATGCTTGGAACTGTTTGTTTATGCAGCTGCTTCTTTATGGGTGGATCTACGGGCATACAGGGTCAGGTAACTAGGGACATAGAATCATAGAAGAGTTAGGGCTGGAAAGGACCTTAAGATCATCTAGTTCCAACCCCCCCTGCCATGGGAAGGGACACCTCACACTAAACCATGTCACTCAAGGCTCTGTCCAACCTGGCCTTGAACACTTCCAGGGATGAAGCATTCACAACTTCCCTGGGCAACCCATTCCAGGGCCTCACCACTCTCACAGCAAAGAACTTCTTCCTTAGATCCAATCTAAACTTCCCCTGTTTAAGTTTGAACCCATTACCCCTTGTCCTGTCA
>WYDI02004532.1:0-24757 GCA_009867235.2 Psittacus erithacus
AGGGAAGAGCTTCTGCCTAAGAGCTCATCTCAGTCTCCCTTCTGGCAGCTTAAAGCCATTCCCCTTGGCCTCTCCCTGCAGGCCCTTGTCCAAAGCCGCTCTCCGGGTTTCCTGTTGGACTCTGTAGGCACTGGAACTGCTATGAGGATGCAACAAGCCAGGAGTGCAAAGATGAAGTGCAGAAGATAACTGCAGAAATAGCTTGAGAGGCAGAGAAAACGCACAGCACAGTCAAGGACCTGAAGAGCTCTGGAGTCTCTGGGGTTTACCTCCAATTAGACAAATGACTAAATTACAGCATCCAAATGCTTTCAAGAGAAAGGATTGGGTACTAAAGTGCCTTTTAGCATACCTGTGGAAAACATGGCAAAAGAAATTGCTGGAGATAAATGCCTGGGAAAATGAGCAGTTGCTCCCTATCCAGCAGTGGGAAATAATTCACCACTGGAGCAAAGCCTCCGAGGAAGCACTGAGTCCCCTCAGACTCCTGAAATCAACATGGAGTGATAGGTGAGGATGAGCACTGGTGTGGTACATGAGGAAGAGGCTGGGATAAGCTTAAGGTTCCTGGATGTGTCAAATACCAGTGATGACTTGGTCTTGTCTGGCCTCACAGGGGCTAACTCTGAAATTCAGACAATATGTCCTTGTCCCATCTGGACAGAAGGAAGTTAGAATTGGAATGGATTCAGTTAGAAAGGACCTTAAAGATTATCTAGTTCCAAACCCCACTGCTATGGGCAGGGACACCGTCCACTAGACCAGGTTAAACAGCTTGCTGAATATGCTGAGAAATCAGCCCAGTGCAATGCAGGGTGCTGTTGTCTGTAACAGCATTAGACACCGACCACTTTCACCATAGCCTTTTCCCAAAGGCGTGTTCTTTGTTGTGATAAAAACATTCTTCCCCCTTCCCAGTCTCAGAGCACACAATTACTGAAAACAGTAAAAGAGAAGCAAACACATCCGAGACCATCCCCTGCAGGCAGATGTGGCCCAGAAGACTGCAGCCCAAGAAGGGCAAGTTCTTAGAGGTCAGGAGAGCATAAAACCATTGTGACCTGATCCTAACCTCACATCACTGTGGGCATTTGGGCTGCCTTTCACTCAATGGGGATAGGGGTTGGTCTCCGTTCTGCAGGCCTGCAGAGTATTGTGCAGTTTCACCACACTTTCTGCAGCCCATTTTCTGTCGGTGGCACATGAGCAGCTCAAAACTGTGCTTGTGCTGTCCTCTGACAACAGTTGTTACTTTACTTCTATGACTCACTTGCTTCCTGCACTAACCAGCCAAGGACAGGCCCCACAGAGATGGAAAAGTACTGTCTTTTGCTACCATGTGCTTGCATCACCTTTAAAAGTCAAAGCAAAAATAACCCCATGACCTTGAATTCAACTTCGTATTTATCCATCTCATTTTTTAATATGAATATTTTCACCTGGGGTATTTTAAAAGCCTCCTTACACATATTTCACAGTCCCCAAAATGCCCGATGCTGCGGATCCTGAACGAGTTATGGCTTGCTTTAATCCTTGAAAATAAAACAGAATTTAGTGAGTCTTCAAAGCTTAGCCAAGTCCATGGAAAAGTAGCACCATAGTCCTGTAGGACCTCATGAAAGAGCTGACACAGGAATGGCGAAGGTGTTTGTTAGAATGCTGACTCTCCCTTAAGTGTACCAATGGGCTCAGGAGTTAATCAGTAAAATCTATCCAGTACTGCATGGTCCTTTTGGTCTGTCTACTGATAAAGAGGGGCTTTTAGTCAAGTAGCCAGCCCTCCTTAGCACTGAGAGGTTATTTCCATCAGATCTTCAGCTTCCTAACTCCTGTAAAGCCAGAAAATGCGGGTATTTGACAAACATTTCCAGTAGTCTGAAGCCTTGATGTTTGTGAGGGAGTATTTGGCTGGTGCCTCACCTCCACACACATCCTGAGCGGGTTGGTTAAAGACTGTGGGCTGTGGGGCTGCAGAGCTCACCAAGCTGCGCAGATCAGCTCCTCTGCCTGTCATTAACTATGGAGGTCAGGCACACACAAGCCTCCTGCATACCTGGGCTGACTATTCCTGATCACCCCCTGCCCGCTGCATCTTCTGCTAATCAGCAGGAGGAGAAGGTGGTCACAGTCTGCCCGCACTTGTTCTGTGCAGTGTTTCTCAGGTGAGAAACTATTGCTGAGCAAATGCTCGAAGCATCCAAGCCTCAAAATGTAGATTCGGCCATCAAGTCTCTATTAATGGAACAGTTTGTTCAATACAGGACTCATCGCGTGCAGTTTTTCACAGCAATATTTCACCAGGTATCAGCTTCTCATTTCCTCCAGAAGCTCTCCTGGCCAGTCTAATCCAGGCCCAGGAAGCACAAGAAGTGTGCAATTAAATTCTCATCCGTGGCCTTGCTCCAACTCTTCCCTTTAATTTATTGCCACCCTGGAGTCCTGCATGGACCTGGCTCTGCAGACACCCACCTCCTGTTTGTCCCTCCGGTCGGCAGGGGAGCAGCAGCTGCCCAAAGCCTCTCCTGTTGCTCTGCCATCTGGTCAGGGAGTTCAGTCTGCAACCATGGGAATAGCACTCCACGTCTTTGCTCCAGATTGCAGGAAAACAATCACCTTCTTTCAAAGCCTCATAAGTGGATTTGGTTTTAGGTCTGATGAAGGTAAAGGATTAGCCAGCTCGCATGGAGGGGGATTGAAGCTGCTCTACCCCACTGCAGAAGGGTTTTACTTCCAGAGACCCCTGAGGCAAAAAACTGATCACAGCTTATGGCAATGGAGACAGGATGAGACCCTGGTACTATGCACCAGAATGGGATGAGCAAGGGCATGGTCAAGCACCCTGTGAGAAACAGAAAAACCAAAGTGACTCCTTGCTCATGCAGAACCATGTGTGGATGCTGCCTTCTTAGAGAAGAGTAACCCCAGTCCCATCTGAAAGCAATCCCAAAAAGAGAGCTCTCAAAGGACTCTGTGGCCATGAAACCACAAAGCTACAGCCATGGGGTTTAGCAGTTATGACAAGAATGAGCAAAGTGGACACAATTAGAGCCCATACTCATGCAAGTGTCAGAAACACAGCAAGACAACAGGAGATGAATCATGAGATGGTAGCCACAGAGCAGCATGGTAAACATAGCAACTGTGCATGCAGTGATGCTCTCTGGAGATACCAATGATGTTGGTGCCTCAGCACAGCAGGTCATCCGCTTGCTGTGAGGTCAGAGCACCCCAGGGAATGGGACAAACCTGGTAGGATGGGTTTATATGATCCAGCCCAGCCATATCCTAAATAAACAAACCACTTGAAATTGTAGTTCAGTTGCACATCACACAGTACACTGGATCAGGAAATAATGAAACTTAGGTTTAAACTTTGGCAAACAAACTCTAAAGATACCAACTTCAAAAGCTGGTTACATGCTTCTTCCTTCCCATCGTTTCCCCGCTGTGGGTAGATCCTATATCTGCTGTTCTCAAGCAACTGCAGCAGCAGAAGCTCCACTCGTGGCCGCCCTCCATCCCATCAGCTCTGGTGCAGAGATGAAGAGGAAGGTCAACACATATCCAAGTTGATTCAAACCCTCACTATTCAAAGCCATACAAGCTGCAATGCTGAAATCCAAATCACCACTAGCAAAATGCTATCAGCCTTTGAGCATGCCAGCTATAGGACTAACTCCTGCCCAAGCCTAAACAACCTTGGTTTTAATAACCTAAACCCCACCTGACTCTTCCAGTATCACATTAACCTCAAATCAGTTCTACAGCTCAGATTGTCCTGGAAGCACAGGAACATTTTCCCACCATCCCATTTCGTTGGCCTCCCCTTTATTCCTGTAACACGCAGCACCAAACACTCTCCTCCAGCATTATACAGGTGAATGCTCAGTGCATGCCATGAAATATTAAAGGGGAATGCCAAGATGATTTCAGGCCTCTGGAAAACCCCAGAAGTAATGATGCTGCCACATCAGAGCCGCTTTCACAGCCCGAGACCTGCAGAGCTCCATCTTAGCTCTTATAGAGACATCTTCAAGAGTGAGTCAGCTTTTCCTGGTAATCACTGTGAGGTTTTGTGTTCCTGTAACAACACTGGGCTTTGAGGACCCACACAGCTTTAATGCTGAAATACAGTTGGAAACCATTAGTATTGTTCCACCAAACAATAGCTCCCTTGAGAAGCAAAACAACATTTTCTGTTTACACATCTGTACAAACTGCTGTTTAGCGAAGGGAAGGCTGATTTGCTCGATACACAGGAGAGCCGGTTAGTGCTCTTACTAACCCAAACTGTGCATCATTAGGGAGTCAATCATGTTACAGGGGAAAAAACAGCATTTTGCCCTTTATCAGAACAAGGACTAGAGCCAATCCAGATCTTTATTCTCGATACAGCCCTTAATATAATCCCACTGCTCCCCTCCAGACCTTTTTGCTCTTGCTCTGTATTACAGCGTCTCAGAAACACAGGAGCTGCACACTCCAGTAAACAAAGTGGGAAGGGACCAGAACAGCAGATGAGGGACAAGAGGAGGGTATGGAGCCCACCAGTGGGGACCCTGCTGCAAGCCCCACCCCCAGCAGCTAAGAGGAAGCTGCGCACAGTGCTGCAAGGTTTTTCCACTAAAGGCCACTCAGAGACCAGCCTTGCTGCTAAACCATCCCTGTGCCCCTGCAGGCCAAGCAAGTGACCAAAATGCTGCAGTTCATGCTAATCCATTGTTCCCTGCAGGCACCTGCTCTTCCTTCTTCCCATGGGAGCATCCCCAGTTCTATCACTACTGAGCTTTCTGGAAGCAAAGCCTGTCAAAGCTCTAGCAGGTAGCTTTCCTACTGGTACACAGGTCATGGTGCAGGATTCAATACACAGTAGATCTGCCTGAGGTGACAGCAAGGGTGTAGGAAGAAATAGTGGAAGCCTTAAAGAGTGAATTTAAAGTGCCTTCACCATACCTCAAGCACACTTTTAAAGCCGAGTAAAGACTAGCTTTAAGTCAAGTTGAACTAAAGCTGTGCACCTACCTGAGTTCCATGTGCTGCCCACATTGATGTCAGCCTACCCACAACCCAAATCATACTGCCTAGTCCCACATTACTCCCACCAGTCCCTCCTGGCTGCGCTCCATTTGCATCCTCCTGGAGGAAATCAATTAATGCCCCACAGCTGGCCCAAGCCAGGTTGCTCCATTGATTCCTGCTCTCAGGAGCATCTCCATCTCCTGCTGGGAGCTATTGCCTTTCATGGTGGCAGGCTGCAGTGTTTCTACCCTTCCTTGTGAGGTTATGTCTGCCTGTGCCACAGGAGGTTTTCAAACATGCTGCTCCTAAGCCACCTACAAGTGCAGCATCTGCATCTTCACAGCACAGGCGGCCTTTCTGTTCGGAGAAAGCATCTTCGGCTTGAAGGGCTTGCCTATCTGCTGCAGGTAACAAGCTTGTAGTCAGTGTTCTGCTGCTGCATTGTACTTTAATTCCATTTTAATTAGATTTCTATAAAAGCACTATTTAGACATGGGTTGCATTACTCATTCTGGAGATGGCAGCAAGTCATGGTTCTGGAGCACTTTCTTCAGCCCTTTCTCCAACGGGAATTTACACAAACTCCTAGGTCTCCGTGTTGCTGCCCAGGTGGAAGAGGCAGAGCTGCTTTGGGGGTGCTCCTCTGGCAGGTCTGAGCTCCTGCTCTCACCTTCACACTTCTCCAGCTGTACTGTTGCTAAAGATGCATGTTTTACATCATTCCGCAGAAATTCATTGTGTAACTGAATAGTACCAGAGCACTGTAAATAAAGGGATGTATTTGACTTTCAAAACAAGTTTCAGATGCACTGTATTCCTATATAGCCTATCTTTTTCATATTTATGTCTTTTCCTTTGCATTTCCAGTTTGAATTATTATTGTATCTGAGACATGATTTACATTTAGTATAGCTCAGAACAACAAAACCTAACATTACATTATACAATGTTAATCTTTCCTTATACAAATGTAATACCAAGGAGTAGTTTGTAGTCACTGATCAAATATGATCCCATAAGGCAGATTGTTATATTTAAACAAGTCCCAGGTAGGGATTTGTATAGGTGACAATTCCTAAGCTGTTACACATACACTTGAAAGACATTGTTAATGACAGCATCATGATCATGAAAGGATGGTTAAAGAGAAGATGACATTCTGTTGACTGTGCTTTGTGTTCTCTGGAATAGAAGGACTTTAATGATGGGAAAAAACCCTAAAGAATTTTCTCTACGTATCTGTTCTGTGCTCCCACATGCTGAAAAAATTAGGTACCTAAAAAGAGGATACCTGAAAGCAGCCTCCTCTGATCAAAACAGCTTTTGAAATGGGTTTTGGAAACAGGAAATATTTTCTTAACTCTGTACTTTTAAATACATTAGGGAAATACTCTTGGTTTTGGAATATTGTATAAATGAAGTTAGGTTGGTGAAAGGCAGAAACCATACAGTGGGGCAGGAGGATCACAGTGAAATGCACTTCTGAGGAGGGTGCCAAGAGCAAATGAGGGAGATGGGAATGGGCAGAGGAGGGAACTCTCCTTCATTTACAATACGATCGAGTTCCCCAGTCTGGTGGGTTTCTCAGCATGATCCAGGTGGTTTGGGCTTCATTCAGCAGCAGGTCCAGCTCCTGGCTCTCCAGCAGCCCACCGGCTCTGGGATGGGTGCAGACCCAGAGCTCCAGTGGATGGACATATTGGGGTCCTGCTTCTCATCTGGGTTGACAGTGATGGAAAGTCCTCCAAGTCTTGCTGCCTGCCCAAGCCACTCAACAGAAATGCATGCGGGTAGGGACAGGTTTGGTGGGGATGATCTAAGGTACTGCTCCATGCTGCTCAGCATGGTCCAGTCAGCATCAGCCCTGTTCTGCAAATGGTTAATTGTCCTGAATTAGGTAACTTGCAACAGTCAAAACTGGAATGTAAATTTGGGTATATAAAACTTGAGTGGTGGTGGTTGGGGCCTAAATGTTGACACTTCAGTCTATCTTCAAATACCCTGAAATAAGAATGGACAGATTTCCTTCCCTAGAGGAGCTGCAAGCAGAATTGACAAAGAGGTTGAAGCAGGGATGGATGTGTGCTTTAAAAACGGCTTGCTTTGAGATTAACTGCACGCACCAGAATATCTGTTCGTATTGCTGCCCTGCCACAGTGCATCTGTGCAGGGAAGAAGGGATGCCCTGGACCTTCGCTCCAGACCCTGTGAGCTTTCTGTCATCAAAATCTCACCCAGGATCTGGCACTGGTATGACTTTCCATCATCTATTCTGAAATTGCAGCATGGGAATGACAAAGCACTGAGATCCTGAAGTCAGGCCTTGGCCAGCTACCCGTCAGCATTAAAATGGATGACATGGAAGTCAATTTTTCAGCTTCCAAAGAGTGTGTGGCAGAGGAAAAACATCTCCACTCTAGTTGACTCTTCTTATCTCCTTTTTATCCCTGGCATGGCTGGAAGATTTAACATGTTTCTGGCTATCGCTGAGTGCTCTGCAGGAAAGCAGCCAGCGTTACAGCACAGGACGGATGCGTGGCACAGCATGTGCCATGATGGGAAGCATCCTCCAACCCAACAGGTGCCTACTTTGGACTGTGGGGCAGAGCTAGTCCAGACAGCCCAAACCCCAGGCTCTGCCTTTACCATAGCACCACCCACTGCTGGTAACGGGAGTAAAATACTTATTTTTCATGGACGCACAGCTATGTGATGATACTGACACTTTCTTTGCTTTTCTTCCACTGCTGTAATAACAAGGAAAAATGAGTCCAAACCTGTGTGTTTGTGTTATGTTCCATTGTTTATTCCTTCTTTCATTACAGAAATGAACAGGGTCTTAAACCCAGAGTCCTTCACTTGTTTCTGGTTGCAGCACAGATACAGATGTATTTAGGAATGTTACTTTTGCCACTCACTTCACAGATAAGCTGGACTATCTGATTTAAATGGCCAAGAAGTTATTTTTTCATTAGTTGAATTAAAACTACACAGGCAAACATTTGATTTCCTTCACCAACCACTCCTGTACCTGCTCATCTGCAGGGGGGAGGAGCTATCCATGACTCCTCTGGAGCAGTTAATGCCTCACCACAAAACATCCATATTGCAAATCAGCTCATCCTTGGGTAAGTGGCTGCAGGTTGCTGTTAGCTCCGTCACCAGCTTCTTGTCTAGAGATATGGGGAATTGGGAGAGAGAAATCAAAGCATCTGGAAATGCAAACCTGGTGTGTGACTATGGAAGAGATGGCAAAGAACAGGTAAAAGTGAGAAATAATTTGGAGGAGGGATGTGATAAACAGAGGGCAACAAACTCTGTAGCTCCTGCTGTGGCAGAGTGCTCTTGCGCAGTGACATCCCTCTTCCCAGGTGGAGGTGGTTTGTGATGGGTTTGTTTGAAACAATTATGGTTGGCTGGGAGAACACTGCACAGAAATGAAGAACGTTGCTCCTGCAGGCAGATTCAGCAATGTATGAAATGGAAAATATGCATTTTAAAGCATGGGGAAGGAAACAATAATGCGGTTCCCCACAGAAGCAGGCACAAGTGTTCCTGTAAGGAAAATGGGGAATAACACAGGCAGTGCTTGGGACATGTTATGGGGTGCCCCAGACCAGCACGTCACCTTTGCTGCCAATGACCTTCCTCATCTGCAGAGCTGACAGAAACTCATCTTCTCTGAACAAGCCTTTTTCTCACTGAGGAGCTTGGTTCCTGAATCTCTGACACATGCTGGCTTTAACACACTTCTAAGTGCTGAAGAATTCACCATGCTGAGGCAGAGGAGACAGGCACTGACCTGGTATGGCTGAGGGCAGGGAGACCTTGGCAATGGAGAAGAATGGTGATGAAAGAGAAAGCTTTTGGTAAAGTGCAGAACCACAGAATTATAGATGGGTTTGGGGTGGGAGGGCCCTTAAGGCTCATCCAATTCCAGCCCCCTGCCATGGCCAGGAACACATGACTGGTGACTATGTGCTCACCTTGTGCCTTTGTGTGGTATCCATGATCTGTGGAAAGCAAGAAACTCTGCCATGGTTTCCCAGGCAGGTGCCCCTCATGTAGCTAACCAGAGTCAGCCTGGAACTGCCGCCTCTGGTTTGCATTATCCTTGTTGATGTGAGTGGCACATAGCAATGATATGGAAAATGAGGGATAAATGACGTCTCTTGTTAAACATGGACGGGAGACTGGTGTGTGCTGAGCTGCCCACAACACTGCCCATTGATGAGCACGTGTCAGTGACGGCAGGAGCACCAGCAGCAAGGGGCACTGGTAATGTGGTATCAGTACACAATAGCTGCGTGTGTCCTTATTGTTTTCCAAACTGGGAGACGACACCTCCATTGTCTCTTTTTCCTTTGTTACTGGAGCCATCCCTTTGGTTTTGTTCCATTGTCAGACCTGCTTGTTTTGGTTAATAGTTTAATTCTATCCTTGTTTTGGTTAATAGTTTAATTCTATCATATGATAAAGCTGGAAATGTTTTGGCATCAACCCATTGTTTTTCAAGGGCTTTCTCCTGCTGAAAATCAGTTCATTTGCTTTGGGGAGCAGCCCAGGACATGCACGTTTGAAGGCAGAAGAAAGAAACTCTGCCAAGGTTATGATTAACCCATTGTGTTTGTGCATGTGCAGTCTTGGAGGGGCAGCACCCAGCAAGGGGCTCCCAAACTGAAGACTTGGAGCGTAACAGCCAAAAGCCAGGCAGCTTCCCCAGAATGGGAATGGGAATTGTGAGACAACCTTTACTTGCTGAGGCAGTTATAACTCACTTGTATTTTCTGTATCTCTGTTATTACTGATACGTTTCCAATGGACATTTATAAAGAAGCGGCAGAGATCAGAAACGTTTCCACCGCAATGAATGGGGTTTTAAAAACTTGCTGGCAAATTGATACATTTTAGCAAAACCAAATATTTCAGAGAACACATTTTTGTTCCTGTCAAAAGCTCTTTGTTCGCTG
This sequence comes from Psittacus erithacus, assembly GCA_009867235.2. NCBI lineage: Eukaryota > Metazoa > Chordata > Aves > Psittaciformes > Psittacidae > Psittacus > Psittacus erithacus. Next base: position 9,990 of record WYDI02004532.1, read on the forward strand.
CAAAAGCACTTAATGGCAATATTTTAATCAGAGCTTTACAATATCAGATGTATTCAATGAAAGGTCAGGCCTCCAGAGCCGAGCAGGGAGCAAACAGCTCAGGAGGGTTAATTAGCAACGAAAGACTAAACAAAAGGCCTGAGTTTGAAAGAGTCTCTGAAGGAGAAAGGCTCTTCAGGTGCATTAAAGGGGGCTGGAAAACAGGATGCACTTTTCCTTAGTAAAATCCCTGATGCACCAAGATGAAGCTCCAGCAGGAGCTGCCCTGCATATTACTTAATGTCAATGTGCGTTTGTGCATATTCACCTGCTTGTGTTGTTATGATTTTTAACAGGCTCCCTGGAGGACCTGGACCATCCTGGGATGACTTGGCAAGGTGGTAACCCCAAGACCTGTCCTGTTGTGTTGGGAAGTGGTGCTGGGTGGTGGGATGCAGGGCCTGGTGGTGGGAAGTGATGCCAGTTTGTAGGAAGCTATTATGGGTGGTGGGATGCTGTGCCAGGTGGTGGGATGTTGTGCTGGGTGGTGAGATGCAGCACCAGGTGGTGGGAAGTAATGCCAGGTGGTGGGAATGCTGTGACAGGTGGTGGGAAGGTGGTGCCAAGTGGTGGGAAATGGTGCCAGGTGGTGGGTTGTAATGGTTGTTGGTGGGATGCTGTGCCATGCAGTGGGATGCAGTACTGGGTGGTGGGAACTGATACCAGGTGGTGGGAAGTGATGGTGGGTGGTGGGATATGGTGCCAGGTGGAGGGATGCAATGTTATGCCAGCTGGTGGGAAGTGGTTCTGGGCAGTGGGATATGGTGCCAGGTGGTGGGTTATGGTGCCAGGCAGTGGGAAGCAGCTATGGTGCCAGGCAGTGAGATATGGAGCTGCGTGGTGAGAAGTGGTGCCATGTGGTAGGATGCTGTGCTGGCCAGTAGGAAGCAGTGCTAAGCAATGGGATATGGTGCCGGGTGGTGCGATATGGTGCTGGGTGGTAGGATATGGTGCCAGGTGGTGGGAAGCAGTGGTAGGCAATGGGATATGGTGCCTGGCAGTGGGATATGATGCTGGGTGATGGGAAGTGGTGTCAGGCAGTGGGATATGGTTTCTGGTGGTAGGATATACTGCTGGGTAGTGCAAAGTGGTGGCAGGAAGTGGGATATGGTGCTGGGTGATGGGAAGTGATCTCAGGCAGCACAGCAGCAGCTGAGTGAGAAGCATCTCATAGCCCTGGGACAGGCAGTGCCCTGCCGTGGAGCACTGCCACGGGCATGGGGGCTCCCATGCTGGAAGTCCTGAAGGAGGAGGTGATCCCGGGAAGCTGTATGGCTGCACATACAAGGCACTCTGCAGAAGAGGGGTGTGCTCTATCCCCACCAGCACATGGGAAGGGATGCTGTCACCTACCGAGGTACTGGCCTACACCAGCAGTGTTCCTGCAGGGCCTTGTAGGGAAATCGTTAGCAGTGAGTATCTCTTCAGATCCTGCCCTCTGTGGAAATGCACAGGCCACAGGAGCCCCGAATCTGCCACATATTTTGTCTGCGGACTTTCTCAACCATCCCAAGTACGTGAAGAATGCTCTCACCCGGCAGGGCCTATAATCACAGGCACAGGAGCCGCAGCAGAGCCTGAACAGTGTGCAGGGGAGCGGGAATGTAACATCAGACTTGCAAGTAAGAACAAACCTGCCATAGATGTCTTGCATTGCCGAGTCTTTCATACTGTACATCCAATTAACCTTTACTTACTGAGGAGTGATGACACTCTAATTTGATTGGCAGCGCTTGTCCTGGCGCCAGTGGCTACAGTTCAGAAGCTCTGCTGGAAAATCATGCTTTATTAATACATCATTAAGCACTTTAAATGGATTCCAATGGTGTATGTCTAAAGAAGGAGATAATTCAGCATTTGTTAGTTTCTGACAGAATACAGAATTGGAATTTATAGTGCAAGTCTTAATGTCAAAAAACCTAATGTGCCAGCAATTGAATTACAGGATCGCTTTGTAGCTTGCACATTGACTCCTTCTGTAGCAGGAGGAGTGGTGAAGGCTAAGGACAATGCTTCTCTCCTAGATGTAGGAGTACCGGGATGCAGTTACACCCCAGAGCACAGAAGGAGCAATGATTTGATGGGTCTGTAATGTGTGTATGAGGAGTGCTCAACCTGCAACAGTATTAACTGCACGGCATCCTTAGGAAGAAAAGCAGATTGTTAGCAGTGTTTTCTCCTTAATGAGTGTTCAGGCTTTTCCATCCTGAATCAGCATCTCCAGCTTACAGGGAATTTTATCTATATATCTGTATCCACGCATAATTTAAGCAGCAAATATGGGTGTACTCCACATGATGCAACTTATGCTTACAGCATATCAATGACTAGAAGATGCAGAACAACTTCCTGCCCAGAGATGCTCCACATTTTCATCCTTCCTTTTTTCTGAACTCTGCAGACTTGTGTTCCACATCTCTTCTACTCTTTAATCTCCATCCAGAAAGCATACAGGGCAAATGAAATGAGATTATTCTGTCTTAAGATAGAGAACACTATATGACTGTGAAGCAAGAAATCAAAAGAAACCTGTGCCTAGAACTGGTGGGCATCAGCTATGACTAACAGAAGTGATAGAATCCTCAGGGAATTAAGTGCAAACTGCAGTAGGAAAAAGAGGGGGAAAAAGCAGATTCCAAAAGCACAGGGGGACAAACAGAACCTGGGGCAGAGCTGCTGATTTAGCCAGGCAAGGCTTTACTGACCTGTGCTTCTGCCAGGCTGGTGCTGGAGAGCCAGGGTGCAGTGTGTGAACAGACACTCCTGAGTAATTAGGAACAAGAACCAGAGCTGATGCCACAAGAGAACTGAGTGCAATGATTAAATGGTCCTGTGACCGATCTCTCATTTACAAAGACAAAACAGCTCAGGCAGAGAAACTGGGCTGAAATCCCTTCAGTAGGATGGGATGGGGTAAGACACAAGAGCCTAGAACAGACAACACAGCCACCCTGCACCATGAAGGGCACTGGAGCTGCAGGAGCAGCAAGCAGATTGCAAATGTCCCAGCATCCCCATCCTCACCAGCATCCTGCTCTCACCAGCATCCTCACCCACCCCAGCACCTCCGCTCACCCCTGTGCTGGGGCTCACGGGTGCAAGGATCATGCCAACAGCTGGTGTGTGGCTGGTGAGGAGCTGGGATGCGGGTGTGAAGGGGATTAAGTGTGGGAAATCCGCTCTCCGGTGAAAGGTGACAGCTCCTGTGAGTGTCCACGTTTTCAATCCCTTCCCACAAGCTGATCCTCCTGAGAGCCTGCTGCTGGGCTGGATCACCCCTCTCCCTTCCCATCCTGCAGACACAGTGCATGGGGAGAGCAGCGTGTGTGCTCTTCCCTGCCTGTGGCTTTGTTGCTGCCGTTAGCATCTTTACCTATTGCTGCCGTTAGCATCTTTACCTGTTGCTGCCTGGCTTTGTCAGGAGCAGCGCATGGGATGCTCTGGAGCAGAGGTTCCCCCATCCTGACCACCTCTAACACGGATGCACGCAATCCCAAAGGCTCCATCCTTGTTCGGATGAGTGGCCCTTCCCTGCTCCAGGGGGTGCCTCTCGGCGCTGCAGACAGGTTCTGCTGGCAACCCCTGCTCCGGCTGACCTCACCTCACTGCACAGAGCCGGAGCCACCCACTCCAGCTGGAGCTCACTGCTGGCTTTGGGATATTCCAATAACAGGCTCATTTCCTCTCAAACCACATCACTGCCCTTTCTTTACTGCCTGGGAAAACTGGATGCAAACAAGCTGAGGGTGACACTGAAGACCTGACTTGGTGCTGTCAGATGCAGAGATAATGCACTGCTGGGGGTCCTTCAGAGGAGCAGCACTCCAAAGAAGATGTCTTTTCTCTGGCAAAAAATCGAGGCTGCTCCATTGAAATGCAACTACGAGGAAGTGGCACATTCTCCTCCATAATACGCCCTCAAAATTAGCAGCAAGAGGACAGGGCTGAGCATCTTGTTTGCTTCTAAATAGTTGCATAGTTTCAGTTGTGCATTTAGCAGCAATTAGAGTTTCCTGTAACTCTGTTATAAGTCCCTCTCTTCCCCTTCTTATTTTATTACTCAAGTCTTGGGTAGCTCATCTTGGGAGAGCACTGGCAGCTGGGTGCATGTCTCAGTGATATTTAGGTGTCTAAAGGTGCCCATGCTGATTCAGTAACATGATTCCAGCAGAATTATTTTAGTTAGATGGTCTTTTCTGTTTGCTGCTTTGCTTTTAATCCCGCTGAGTGATTTGCTATACTGTTTTGCTCATAAGCATCGTAGAAAGCGCATCCCTAGTTGACCAGGGTAGCACACTGAGGGTGGCTAAAGTGCCTTAGGAACCACAGAGTCCTTTTCAAGGCAGTCAATGAGCAGTATAACCTTCTCTGAGCAGCAGCAGTCTGCATCCATCCAGGAACCTGAGCCCCACTGGTTTCCAGAGGCACTGGCTGTGATTTCCCTGCTGTGCACTCTTCTCCCCAGGGCGGGTTGCTGCTGCTGAGTTTATCTGCAGCCCTGAAGCCGCATTATCTGTCTGTCTGCTCAGGAGGGAACATGGGACAGAGGCAAAGCAGCACTTCTCCTGTTCCCAGCTGGGTACTGGGGCTTTGCCCATGGCTCAGCCTCTTCCCCACCACTCTGGGGGCGAACACAGCTATCTAGATCCCTGGAGCTCAGCACAGTACTGTCTCTAGACTGCCACGGATCTCAGGTTCTTTGTACAATGGGGTTTGTGCCCCTGCTCACTTCTGGCTTTCCAAAGGCATCTGTGTGCCAAAGCAGACATCTAATGGTCTTTCGGTGGCAGCCACTCGCAGCCCTGCTCTCCTGGGTGGCATTTGGCTGCATGAGAAGACAGATGGACAGTGGGTGTCTGCCCACTTCTTTCAGTGTGAGCCTGCTCCCTCATCTCTCTTGTCTTTGGGAACTTTCAAAACAACAACAGAGCTTCAAAAAGACCAAAGTGCTGCTCAGCAGATGCAGAGGACCCTTTGCCTTCCCTCCCACTCACTGACCTGGCACAGCCACTTTGCTCGCCACGTTCATCCCTTTGATATGGTAACTCCATGTGAGCATTTTATCAGCTGCATACACCTCTACTCCCGCAAATGAAGCCTAAATCTGAAAGCAATGGAGACAACAGTGCAGTAACCCTACCAAGCAACACGGCTTTTAAGCTGCTGCAGACTCTGAGGGCAGTGAATCATTAGACAAGGACCGATAGAGCCTGGTATGGAATGTGGGAGAGAAACCACAGCTCAGAGAGAGCAGTCGTCAGTCAGGGAGAGCACCGCTGGTCCTGACAGCCCTTCATCCCTATGGGCATCCTCCCCTTTCCAGCTGGTCCAGCTTGTGCCAGTGAATCAATCCGGGATGGGCACAGCCCATGATGGGGCTGAGGAAATGGGGGTCTGGAGACATGGAGGGTGCTGCAACAGAAACCTTCAGCAGCAGCAGAGCACAAGCACTGACAGCACCCATTCTGCTGTGTACAGTCCCTGCATGGACACGGCAGGTGAGACATGGCTGCATCCATCTAGAATGAGCCACCTTCCTCCTCCTCATCCCTCGGTGTGGGTGATGTGTGCGCTGCTTGTGCATTGAGGAGAAGGAGCCTGGTATCAATATTCATGTTCTGGTTTAATTTTAAACCCCAGGAAGGCTACAGCAAGTGTTGTAATGTAATTCCAGGTAGGAAATGGGGATGAGTAAGAACACTCTCTCCCTTGGGACTCTTCTAATCTTCTCAAGCAAATAAACAAATGAGCTGCACATGCAAAAAATAAAGTAAATCCTGCATTAAAAATAAAAACCTGGAGGTGTAGCGAGTGGAGCTGTACCTGTGAGGTGTAGTGAGTGGAGCTGTACCTGTGAGGTGTAGCAAGTGAAGCTGTACCTGTGAGGTGTAGTGAGTGGAGCTGTTCATGTGAGGTGTAACAAGTGAAGCTGTTCATATGAGGTATAGCGAGTGAAGCTGTACCTGTGAGGTGTAGCAAGTGAAGCTGTACCTGTGAGGTGTAGTGAGTGGAGCTGTTCATATGAGGTGTAGCAAGTGAAGCTGTACCTGTGAGGTGTAGCAAGTGAAGCTGTACCTGTGAGGTGTAGTGAGTGGAGCTGTTCATATGAGGTGTAGCAAGTGAAGCTGTACCTGTGAGGTGTAGCAAGTGAAGCTGTACTTGTGCAGCAGAAGCACCCTGCAGTGGTGACGGCTGGGACTGTTCCCATGTGAAAGGCAGTGGAAGATCTCTCCAGCCACATATGCAGGGGGCGGTGTGGGCCACCTCTGGGAAGGTGCCTAGGAATCTCTTGCTTCATTGGTACCAGCACTGTGCCTGATCTGGCATGCCAACATTCCACATAGTGCCTGTGCTGTGTCCCTGTGTCAGCCAGGGAGCCGCACCATGATGCCGCGATGTCTCCAGCAAGCCGTGGTACAGGGGTTTGTGCTGAGCATCCTGGTCAGGAGCAGTCCTGGTGGTGCTGATACCAGCACCATGGAGCATTGCACTGCTATGGGGATGAAGCTAGAAACCATCCCCATTACCTGCTTCCCTTCCAAGGGGGGGACCAGCAGCAGAGGTGCTGCCAGAGCGGTGGCTGTCACATGCACTCTGCCATCTGCGTGGTCCCTGACGTGTAGTGTGGAAGCAGCATATGTAATTCAGTGCCCTAACGTGACACATGCAGAGGACAGCACGGCTCAGCACACAGGCTCCGAAGACGATACAGCGGCAGTGAGAGGCTCATTCCTTTGATCCAGCTGTTCCTAACTAGCTTTTCCCTTCACAGTCTCTCATTACAGCACTGATGAGACTGAGCACGTGAGGGGGGACACTGAGGAGCATGCAGCAATCAGCACTTAACAGGATTGTAACAAGAAGCTTTCATCCTCCTTTGGGCTGGAAGGTCTCTCTATATCTGTTTATGCTTGGTAACGACTCAAGGTACCAAATTGGGCTCCCTCCAAGCAGTGACCAAGAGACTTCCCTCCTTCTGCAGCTCTTCCTCCTTCACACTCCTCTCTTCCCAGTGACACACAAAGTTGTTCCAGCCATGGCGACCCAAATGTGCCAAGCCCCGTCCTTTGTCTCCTGCTCCCTCATCGTTCATTAGTACCCTCTGTGGATTTGTCTTTTGAGTCCTCTGCTCTTCTTTTATTCTTCATATTTAATGAGGCACAAAGAACAGTGCAATAAAGGCTCATCAAAGCTGTCATTTGTCTGTGTTTAACTGTCTTGGTTATATATTAGTAATAAATGTCCGAAAGCTTTCTGTGTATGGATACATTCCTCCTCATTATTTCATGTTGTTTCCTCCAGAAATTCATTCACATTTTCTTTTTTCCAGTCTTTGACTAAGGGAGCTTCTGTGTGAGCTGTCCTGAGATGAGACCCACGGTTTCCTCTAACCTTTTCTTGAGCATGTAGCAAGGACATGGAGCAGCCCTTTCCCCACCCCAGTCTTTACACAAACCTTACACCAGGGTGAAACACCAGGGTGAAGCACCAGGTTGCTTCTTCCCAACCAGCCTTGCCCAAGGAATGAATCACAGCATCTGCTCTCTTTCCCCAGCCAGCACCATCCCCCTGCTCCTGTGCCCAGATACCGCAGTGATAAGTGCTGCTGGAGCAGCACCAGCAAGGATGTAGATAAGGAATAAAGCTGGAGAGCCAGTTTTTCTCTGTGTATCTCCTTTATCGATGCAATGCCTAGATTTCTGGTCCAGAGAGAGGAAAAGAGCCATTACAACATACATGGGACAGATAATGCCAGTGAAACTTTTCTGTAGCACACTCTGTGAGGAAGCATCCCCGGTGCTGGATGGGGAAGGTGCCCAGTGGAAGGACAGTGGGGTTAGATTGTCCCCAGAGAAAAAAGAGCCAGGATCTGCTGTGGGGTGCTGCAGATGGCTGCTACAAGACAGCAGTACTGCTTGGTGTGTGCCACCAGCAATGACTCGAGGCTCTTTCTGCTCCCACAGCTGACACCAAGGAGAGCCCTGGGCCTGGACCTGGGTCTCCTCCTACCCCATCACCCCTTACCACTGCCTTGTCAAGGGTATGTGTCCCTGCCAGAGGAAGGGAGCAGCCCAGGGCTGATGGGAGGCAGGGAAATGAAAGTCTTCATCACCCCAAGCTAAGGCTGTGAATTAGTTTCACACTGCCCAAATTCCCACTGCCTTTCCTGCATTAATTGTAATTATATCAATTAGTTATATTTACTCATTAATTAAAACCACCTTTCAGGGCTTATTTTTAGCCCAGACAAACTAGGTGCTGCATAATTTTGTGCAGTGATCACAATGATGACAGCCTGGGAGCAGGACTCATCCTTCCTATGGCACTGGCACAAAGCCGCACTGCTGGAGCAGGACCAGGATGCTGCCAGAGCAGGACTAGGATGCTGCAGGGCCTAGCACCATGGCTGCGGCCACACTGGGTCTCCCATGGCAGGCCAGGACTCTGTCCCCAGAGGAGAAAGCCCCTGAGCAGCCCCTCTAGGTGGAAACACCGACACTTTGGGAGACAGTTTCTTAAACCATGACAGTTTCTCGTCAAGTTTAGGAGAACAGTAAAAAGGCAGAAGTGAGCAGGAATCCAAACCAGAGCAAATAATTAGCTAATGGCAACCTGCTTTAGCAGAACGCTTTTAATTATTAAAATAATTAGGGAGATTAAATTCAAAATGAAAAGTCTCTACACTCAACCTGAACTTGTCCTTGAAGCTTTCAAGTGCCTCAGCTTGCCTGGTGGTGCTTCCATCAGCACAACAGGATTCATAGATACCTTTTTTTTATTACTTTTCCATTTATTTCAGCTGGCATTCCTGACTATTTTTATCATTTCTGCTGCGGACTGGGTACTTACAACACCTCTGTGCGTTGCTAAACTGAAACTGTTTTCATTCACTTTTTTCCCTGGTAGCCTCATCTATTTGTTTGCTGTATTTTGCATAGAAATCATTTCTGCCAAAGCACACGATTTACCTCGACCTTCCCAAATTCTGGGACACTGAGTTTCTTCATCAGGGTTTTTAAGACAAATTCCATCAGTGTGGGTCATTCATCTTGATCAGCATTACAACCCCTGCTACTGTTCCAGATCCCTCCAAAGTCCTACTGTCCACTGCTGTGCCGGGGATGGCTTTTTGATATTAAGATGTAGGCTGCTGTAAATAATCTATTCAGCTGCTTTTGCAGCCCCGGCATCTGTATCCACTCTCTGTGGGTGCAGTGGACACGTGTGCATGGAGATGAGAGGAGCCATACAGGCAGAGGTGGGAGGCAGCTGCTGTGTGCCACTGGGGTGGGTGCTGCCTATCCTGCCTGTGGTCACATGGACAGGCCCATGGTCTGCAGTGCAAAGTGGACTTTTGCTGTATTCAGCTGTTGGTCAGTGCTCAGTGACTTCTGGCTGCAACTTTTTTCCACCAAAGAATGAAATTTCAGTTCATATTCCCTGCCAGCTCTCCCGTGCAGGAGCTGGAGCTCTCTCCCTGCAGCACACTGCATGGCAGTGGCAGGAGCTGGAACTGAATGAGCTTTAAGGTCCCTTCCAACCCAAACCAGCCTGAGATTCTGTGATTCTATGTATTTGATCACTAAAGTCTCAGTCAAGACAGATTGACATGGGCAGAGGAAGCACGTCTGGTAGGAGAGGGTAGAAGCATTCCAAAGAGAAACTTAAATAGACTGCTTGTCTTCTGGCTGTGCCACCATCAACCTTCTTCCTTTTCACCCTTCTGGCTTTAAAGGTCTTTGTCCATCAGCCTCTCCATGCATTGCATTAGAATGAAGTATGTTTAATTAATCCTGTGCCAAAAGATGTACACTTAGCTCAGGTGAAGGTTGGTCTCATGCTCAGGTGAAGGTAATTCTGGGGAAGCCTCCACAGGGGACACAGGGCAGCCATGGTGAGCCACAGCAGCCGATGCCTGTCCCCAGGGTGAGAGCTGCCACCTCCCACCTCCTCCCCTGCCCGACGTGGCCTCCTTGTGCTGGACCTGGTTAATTGGGTACATAATGAGTCTGATCTTGTTCTTAGTGGAGTCAATAGCAGTTCTGGGACCAACATGTCATGCTTCTTTTCCTGGTTTAATTTACACTGATACTTTGCTTCATTCAAAGGCGGCCCCTTACTTCAAATGACTCTTGATCAAAGGGTGACTCAGCTGTGCTGGTGTAGCTGCATACATAAACAGGCACATATTTCTTCATTATCTACTTTGGGAAGCTCCTTGCATAAAGCCCTCTTTGTCAGTGAACTGAACCGAGCTTTTCTCATCTCTGCCTAAAGAATTCCATCTCGGTCAGACCAAGACCTGGAGCTGCCTGGTGAGGAAGAGAAGCAGCAACATTAAAAAATGTCACTCTTGTAGATTTAGCAAAGATGAATAAGAAGCTCCAATATTAAGAAGTGTCACTGCTGTAAATATAGCCAAGATGAATAATTGAAACGATTTATAGTCCCATTACAGAAACTATACGTTACATGCACATATGCAGCCAATGGTCATACTAACCATAAATAACTCCTCTGTGCATTGCCTTATCTGCAATGTCTGTGAAGGCAGAGGAGCAAATATGAGATGATGAATGTGTTCACAACGCTCTTACAGGCTTAGCAGTGTAAAGAACATTCAGATGGAAAGTTCTCAATTACAGGTCAGGCACCGCAAGGTGACGGCTCTTCATTAGGGGCAGATGCTTGAGTGTTCCTCAGGATCACAGGTTTCTGTTCCAATTCTCTTTGCTTGTCCATGGAGGTTTTCTTCTTCCCCATGCAACAACGACCATCTCGTATCCTGAAGGGAGATCACACTGATGCTGGAAAAATCACATAATGTAATTTGAAGCCAAGAGTTAAATCACAGCTGTACCTGCATGGGTGTGTGCAAAGCTGAGAGAGATATGGAAAGAGGTAGGGGAAAGGAAAACCTCTGAAAATTCAGTGGTGGCTTGGATTTCAGTGAAGCTTTCGAGAGCGTTTGCATCATCCTTGGGAAGTTAGAAGAGAGCCTCCATCTCTGGTGTCTGCATCTAAACCAGCCTTGTGCTGGGAGAAAGGTGGCAGAGCTGCCTTGTATGAAGAACAGGGATTTCCTGGCAGGTAAAAAAAGAAGCGGAAAAAACAAAGCCAAGAACAGGAAGTGAAAGAAAAGCTCAGGATACTGCAGCTGTGCTTTAAAAACATCACTTGTCTGTCAGGGTACTCTCCCTTCTGCATGAATCACTTCACGTGGCACCATCCAGTGCATTGTCCAGCATGAACCGTGGTCAGGGCAGCTCTGCACGGAGCTCCAATGGGCACTGTGCATCCTCTCCACAGACCCACGTCTCATCTGAACCCTGTTTGCCTGCTGGAGCAGGCTGAAAGAGAACCCCAGACAGACTGAAAGCCTTCAAAAGCCCTGGAGAAGCTAAATGAGGAGCAGAAACCTGAGGTCACTGATACAACTGACCAGACCCCCCGTGAGGCTGAATAAACTGCCCCCAGGCTTTCACTGCTTCGATGCAGTGAAGATTTCCCCATGGGGCAGGATGACTCAGGACTACCAACACCCCTTCCCCTTAAGGATGAATAGCAGCAATGGCTTTGGGACGCACAGCTCAGCACAGCAGGTGTCCCTCCATGCACAATGCAGCATTCCTGCCAACCTGGGCTCCCTACAGCCCTCATGCATCCTCTAAAGCAAGAAAAGGATGAGTCAGAAATCATTCCAGAGCAGTTTATTACCCAAGAAATTAGATCTGTTGACTCGCACAACTAAACCCTCAATTTAACAAACACGACATGATTTCCATACTACCAGATAAGTTGTGCCACATCCTAAATCATTAGATAATAGTGTAACTGGAGTGCTCCTCAGAGTTCTTTCAAAGCTTTTAGCACAAAAACTAAAGCAAACAAACGAACGAACCCCAACAAAACTGGTTGTGTTAGAGCGGCAGAGGCAGGACGTCAGAAGAAAAGCAAGATCTTTGGTCTGCAGTTGAATAGATGGTGAGTTGACTGTAGATATGAGAGTTGTCTGCTATCTAAAAGCATAAATTCTGGATGCACACTCCTATTTCTCACTGTGAGTTATATAAAAAGAACCTTTCCCCTATGCACATAGGCAACTTTTCAAAGATAAACTTCTACCTGTCAGAAAAGCAAAGCCCATGACGGTGTCTGAGCAGATGTTATGGTCTTCCCCAGCACCAGCTCATTTCTGAAGAGACATGCCCGAATGAACTCTGCAGAATGCCCGTAGCTGCTTGCTGTTTGGAAGCTTTTGGCTTTTGAGGATGGGGAAATGTTATCTATAAATTGAACTGCAGCAGCCAAATGCAGCCCCACCACTCCAGCTGTGGGATGCTCTTGGCCCTGCACCAGGCACAGGGTGCCTGTGGGGTCACTGCACAATAGACGCCAAGCAGCAGCCAGCACAGGTCCTCTGGTCTCCTCAACTATGACTAGATGAAGGATTAAGGGGATTGCACAAATAGACACAGGAGTAAGAAAATCCTCCAACCATTCACCAAACTGACTCAGGGGTGAGCAGGAGCTGTTTGCTGACTGCAGGACAGTCCAGTGAAAAAAGCCTTCCTGGAAAACCCATTTTCAGCCGCATGTAGGAGGACTATGGAGAGGGATTCATTTTCCTCCCTACTCCATACTTCCATTGCAAAATGAGTCAGTCAGAAGCTCAGTGCTCAGTCTTGCAAGCCCCTTTCCAGGTATGGCTCCCTTCCTGTCCTGTGTGAAATGAAGTCATGAGGAGGGGCTGCAGCACTGAGCCTTTACCTGGAAGTCAAATGGAAACCCATAGCCTAGGCCATGCTTGAGTCCCAGTGACTGGATTGCTTTATGTTAATACAGGTACCCCACAGGAATTCGAAACTACAGTTTATAAATCTAACTATATAAGCAGCACAAAAAAATGGTGTTAACCTTGCATTCACGGTGCTCATCACACCCATCCAGGAACACACCAAGGCTTTTGCGTGTCCTGCGTCACAGTGTAGGAAACGTGTGGGCAGCACAGGCGCCATCTGAACTTTTCCATCAGAGCCCTGCTATTCCCCATGGGAACTGGATATACACCCTCAGAATGCTGTTTGCAGCCAGTGCTCTGCTCCTGTCCCAGCACAGGGCTGGGAATCGAGGCTGCTGCTGCTGCAATGAGAGCCAGGACCCCAAGCAGCAGTGAGCTGGAGCAGCTGCTCAGGCGAAATGCTAGGAACTCTTCTATTAGCGTGAGCTGTTTGCTGAGGGCTGGTTGGAAATGATCTCCTGAGGTGAGCAAGTTGTCACCTCCCAACACAGTCTGCTATAGAATCAGAGTCATTTAGGTTGGAAAATACCTATCAGATCACTGAGTCCACCAGAATGTGAGGCAGCGATATCAAAATCCTTTTCTGCAGACCTCAGAGCACATCCACACACTAAGGCATACCTACGGGGTGAAAGCCAATGACAAGGAAGTAAAGGAAAAGAGTCATGAGGATTCTTATGGGACTTGAGAGCTAGAAATGCCCTGAGAAGCCAATCTACATGGATATAAACAGGTATATGAGCCATTGTGTGTGGAGGGAGAAACTAACACCATGGCTGGTAGACATTCTTGCGGTCTCACTTCACAGAGTCAGTGTTTTATTGGTCTAGTCTGCCTCTGAAGGTGTATTTTTGGTGTGTAGCAGAAAGCAGCCTTGAAAAATGCTTGTCTTCAGCATGTGTTCTGCTGCCTGGCATAAGAGTCAAAGATTAAGATCAAGAGACTATCATATCATGAATAATTTAATCACTAAATTTAGCATCTTACTCTGCAGAGGCTATTGGGAAGGAAATATGAGTTCCTTGGCATTTATCCTTTGCACAAATGTATCTGAAAATGTTCTCAAAGTATTCAGTCATCAGCTTGATCATGAATAGTGCAAATTACTGCTGGTCACACAGCTCACCCATCTCTGGATGAGGCCTGGAGGCGTTTCTCATACACACATTCTGGAAACAAAACGCAGGGATTGACTGTCATTAGCTTTAACCTTAATGGGGGTGATGCAAAATGAGCTGTCGCTGGAGCAGCTCCGTGGCGGAAGCTTGGATTTGCAATTCTCCCTCCTACACTCCTTTGCCTGTACCCACAGGAGCATGGCTGGGCAGAGCACCGCAGCGGGTGCGCTGATTTCTGCACCTGGGCTCGTGCGAGGGGAAGAGGAAAGTGGGAGCATCCGGCTCACGCCAATTCACAGGGAATGCGCTGGGCCCATGCTATCAATGATAGGAGTGTGTGAGCAAGTGTGAAAGTGATTATGAACATGGGCTGGTGAGGAGTAGGGCAATAAGTGAGTGTGTGTCTGACGCCAGACCTGGGGCCCGAGGGACGGGAGGAGGCTTCATTCTTGTTAATGTACTGGTAGCAGCGCAGGAGACGTGGTTACTTCTGCTGAGGGAGCTGCAGAATGGTTACTGATGTTGCTATATTTGTAGAAACAGTTACTTTTACTAATGCAGTTGTAGAAATAGTTACTTTTGTTGCCATATTTGTAGAAACAGTTACTTTTATTCATGCTGGCAGAAATCATAGATTAACAGAACCATAGAACAGTCAGGGTTGGAAAGGACCTGAAGATCATCCAGTTCCAACCCCTGCCATGGGCAGGGACACCTCACACTAAACCATGGCACCCAAGCCTCTGTCCAACCTGGCCTTGAACACTGCCAGGGATGGAGCATTCACAACTTCCCTGGGCAACCCATTC
>WYDI02004533.1:0-38615 GCA_009867235.2 Psittacus erithacus
GCAGCTAAAAACATCGGTGTTATCAGTGCTGTTCCCAGGCTGAAAGTCAAAAACACAGCACTGCACCAGCTACTAAAAAGGAGAAAAATGACTGCCACTGCTGAACCCAGGACAGCCTCTCTGTTCTAATGTACAGAATTACAAGTTTTCCCATGACTACTTCAAGTGCATTGCTGAGAAATAAGTACAGTATTGAACTGACTTCCACAAAACAGCTATTACCTTATTGGCAAGCAACTGCATTTCTTTACCATTAAAGGAAACAACATTTTGTTTAAACTCCAAATGAGAGTGCTGTTTCATGACATGGTGCAGACTCTATTGTAGGAATATCCCTACAACAGACGGAGAGAAGAGGCCAGTGAAAGACAGGAGGAAAAAAAAAAAACAAAACCAAGATTGTCATCGTAGTGTTTCTCAGAAGCTGTTTTTTAACAAGCATGTGCAGTGTTTCAGGACATTAAAATGTGCCATGAGATGCTCAAACTAATTAAATTCATGCTCCTTCTGTAGTCAAGGGACCAAGGTAGGCTCTGACTTAGATGTTCTGAATTGATAATCTGGAAAGCCCCAGCTCTCTGCATTGACATTGCTGGGGTACCACCTCCTAAAACAGCCACCTACACTGGATACGTGCAGGTAGACAGAGAATAGCTCTCTGTACATTTTTGTGATACAAAAAAATCTTCTGTATCAGAACTTAGACTCTTTCCCATAACCAGAGCAAGATGAAAATCTGCAGACAGACAGACTCTCCTACTATAAAATCTTACATCTTCCTCCTGAAGCATCTGCTACTGGCCACACTCAGTGGTAATGGAGCAGATGGATGTTGGATCTGACTCTTCTTAGAAATCTCCATGTTCCCTACACTAAAACTATTATTTTTTTTCTGATGCTACTAATACTAACTGTTAATTAATTGTGTCAGTTTCCCCACAGAAACACATAGCTTCCAGTGGAAAGAATGACTATTAAGTTGTCATGTAACTAAGGAACAAGGTTACAATAAGTCTGTAGTAATTCTGTAGATTTTCAGGGTCTTTTGAAGCTGCATCTATAAGGATTTCTAATGCAGTGGTATGAAAGCTATAGCATAAGATATAACATACTTACATAGATGTTACCTGCACTAACTTGAAGCTACACCTTTCAGTGTTTCCATAATAAAGACCCACATATTTTGACATTTTAACATGTTAACAATAAAAATTCTGCTAATTTGTGAAATTTGTTTTCTCAGCAGCTGCATCATGAAGAGCAGGAATCTGAACAGATGGTTAATTAAAGAGAATAGAATTTCTGCATGTACTCAAAGTGTCTTAAAACATACCAGTCTAAAAGGTGATCCACAAAAGGCTTTTCTAAATAACATATATTTATTTGTGTTGAATGACCTATATAAAGGAACACTGTAAAATCTGCTACATGATGTATGTCCATTTGGCTGTGATATTTACACATATTAAATGTATTTAGCTCTTTCTATAAAGAATAAACCATTCTGACTTGTTCTGTCTCACTGTGCATGAAGTGTTCAGGTAACAGTTCACCATCTTGTGGATACATGCAAAATACTGCTTGAATGCTCAAGGAAAGTAATGATTTTGCTAAGTCACAGCGCACCTAGAAACGCAATGTTATCTGGTCACTTTGGGAAGCAGAGATCTACATACTGGAGTGAGACAGCAGCTATTGAGAGCTCACACTCATTTCTGACATACCAATATGATCTAAGATGTTTCTGTTACTGAAACAAAAGCATATGTCTTTGAAACAAAAATTTTATTCACCCCTCAAGTAGAATCTGAACTTTTTATCTTTTCCTTGTGAGTCTATTTCTCCAGTATTAGTCTAAGGAGAAAAGTTGACACAAGTTAATCCTTTAGAGAAGATCTACAACCATATATTGGGAATTGTGGGTAGAGTTCCAGAGCAATAGGCATTTGCTTGAAAATCCTGGATAACTGCTATACAGGAAACGTAAGTAAAACCAATTATTTAATTCTTGAAGAAACAAGAGACATAAGATTTATGCCCAGAATTAAAGAATATCATCATACAGTAGCAGCACTGAGCATTACTAATAATGTTTGGTTGAAGCTATGACTTAATTAAGAAGTTGGTTTTATTAGTATGCCCTTTTATATGAATCTGAGAGATGATAAGCAATAAAGTACTAATGCTTGAATCCCTACACATCTTACAAAGATGCCTTTAGGTTCTAGTGTAAAAATTTGAAGCCACTTCCAACAAATGAATCATTTGTGATTTATCATGTGAATTGTATGTGAAAAGAATCCAGGTCACATAACACAATGCTTGTTCCTGGGACGATCAGGGCTATTTCTAATTTAGCTATCTGTACCAGCGAGCTGCATTTAGAGTTCACCAACTCAGAAAATCATTGGGTTGACTAACATGTTTGTTCCCTGAGGAAGACATACGAAACTTCCAACATCCACTGCTGCTGAAAAGCAGCTGCGACCAAGAAAACAAGATCCTGCCTTTTCCTTTTATTTGCTGGTGGCTCCTCCTTTTCAGATCATTCATTTGTATCTGCCTGCTGCTGAACCCGTCCCTTTAACTAGGCTCCAGACATGCTGGGAAGTATAGCTGTGCGCTTGTGGCACAGGTCCAGTGCTGAAGGAACAATAAATTGGTGAGAAAGCGGAATTGCTGGATTCACACCAAATTACCCAATAGTTCTGCAGACTTGCTAAATTTAATTTGCATGTTATTGGGCTATTAACATCTTTAATGACTTTTTGAGAAGCCTGTGTAGCACCAGGTAGACTTTGGGTAACATCAGTGCATCTTCAGCTTACAAAGTGATATTTTCTACAGAAACTTCCTCAGGCAGCAATTCTTTCACAATTTGCAAGCACCCTTTTCTCTTACCAAGTTTCTATGCATCTGTCACTGCAATGATGTTTTAAACACTGAAAATAACTACAACTGTCCACCTGAGTACACCAAGTACCTTTCCACTCTCATCAATTCCACAAATAATTCTTTCAATTGCTACTGTATGTCTTGATCTAACTTCAGAAGTCTCTTTGCTATCACCTGCTGGCAGGAAACCTAATGTGGAGGTTCTGTGAGTTATACCAGACAGGTAAAAGCTGGCACTTGAATAATTTATGCCAGCAGCACATTTTCAATAAGCAACCTGGCCATCAGCAGCAGAACAGCATCTTAATGAAAAGACCTAGGCAAAGTGGAAGATGTCTGAGGAAATCATTTTAATCACTCATCAGTGCTGCACAAAATGCAGAGATGTTAACACTGATACCAACAGCTAGCCCACACTAATACCAGTTCCTTATCATATGTATTGCTTAATGCAAATCATTTCCAAGTAACTGATTGACTTTTCACTGTTGATGGAACAGAAAGTCACAGTAGAATATGCTGCTTTGTCAAGAGTGCCTCTGTGATCAAATATCATGAAAATACAACTTGATTTCCTTCCCTGACTTCCAAATGCAATATCATATACGCAACCCATACCTGAACAATCTACTGATGACTACTTACACAAAAATAAAGCTTCATACTGCTGGCTCAGAGCTTGCTCACAGCTGAACAGTTTACAGTGAATGAAAACTGAATGCAGTGCTGTCAGTGAAGAAGACTGCAATCATACCTGCAAGCTAACACTATAAACTGTAAGGCCTTATGTAGAATTTACTTTTTTATTTTCATTTAATTCCAAGGTAAGGAAGACAGAATGCTAAGTGTTAGCCACTGCTTGGCCATACCTAATAGGATACTGTCTCCCAGTGTATGGCTCAAAATCACTTCTAAAGCATATACAAAAGATATTTCTCTTTGATATGCGGTTCAAAGTGAAAACCCTGTTTTCAAAATTAGAACTTGTAATGAGCGGGGGAAAAATACCTACAAGGGGGTGAAGACAGAAGGAAAGATAGTAATGTGCTCTTTGGAATTAATATGATCTGATGTGATGATAATAGGAGATTGATTACATTTCTCATTTTGGAAGAGCTACCATGCATTGCTCCTGTTACAACAACAGCAGCAATTATGCATTTACTTCCTTTTAGCAATATTTTTTCAAAGCACCCTACAAAGGATGTTAGGATCATTATCCTGGCTTGACTGACAAGAAAATCAAGAAACAGAACACTCGAAAAATAACTGACTGAATGTCACCTGGCACACAACTGGAAACACAAATTTTCAAGTTTCAGTCTTTTGGCAAGACCACAGTGGTGCTTTCAAATGCCACTGTCCAACCAGGTGAGTGTTCACAGAATATATAAAGGCACTGATTTTGCTTCTCTGCCGAGCCTGGCTTTTAAGTACCTACAAAATATTACAGCAAGGAGCCATTAGTGACTATTAAAAGACTGTGCTTTAGCAGAGCTATCCAGTTGTTAATAGCTGGCCGAAGTTCAAAATTCCAGATTAAAACAGTCTGTCTCTTTTAAATTCCCTTGCAGTCTTGGTGTTTCCCAGGGGTGACATTCATAATCGGAATAAGAAGGGTAGGCAGTGATACTTTTCTGATGTCTGGTGTAGCCAGTCCCCTATACTTTCACAACACAAGAAAATTCACCATGTAAAACTTCAG
The DNA here is from genome assembly GCA_009867235.2 of Psittacus erithacus. Classification (NCBI taxonomy): domain Eukaryota; kingdom Metazoa; phylum Chordata; class Aves; order Psittaciformes; family Psittacidae; genus Psittacus; species Psittacus erithacus. Next base: position 4,601 of record WYDI02004533.1, read on the forward strand.
TACTTCCCCATGTCAGTGTCTTCTTAGCCATTTCGTTACACTGTATCTTTAAAATAAATAGTTTTGAGAAAGGAAAACCCAAGTAAAATTTTCTGTTGAGAGTAGAAAACATTCAAAGGCTTTATCAGATGCAGCATTAGTCACAAAAAACTTCGGCTTTCTCAGAATTACAACAGCTAGTTCTTGAACCTAATGATCTGGGTGCAAGGTAGGAACTGCAGAAGGGAGTATATTCTTTGCCATCTCACCACCTCCACTAGCCTTCCCCATTAAAGACTTGGTTGCTTGTCCCAGAAGGCAGCTACTCTACGGCTAATCTAACTCAAAGTTACACCAGGTCACAGCTGCCAGATTCTGGCCTCTTCATTCAACTCAGGCACCAGAAAAAATTATAACCAGTGCAGAGAATCTCCCCCAAAACGTACAGTGCAATATAGTACATCATCCAAAACTGAATATATAAATGTATCGTCTGATATATATATATGCAGTATCTCCAGCATTATAAAATATATATTATAAATCCAGCAGATTTATACCAGTGGGGTACTTATTTCTTTCTTTTCTTGGTTATAGTTCAGCTCTATTTTGCTCAAAAAGTTGCAAGAACACTTACTAGTGTTATTCGGAACAAGTTTTATTTTTGGCATAACAGTGACTCTACCTTTGAATTCAACGCATGCATTTTATATTTGTAATTAGAAATTCCACTTTGAAACATTGATCAAATAAGGCAATGCTGTTGTGTGTAAATGATACACACACAAACACACACAGAGTGTTTATAGGGTTACATATTACACATAATTGCAGAGTATGTTTCAAAGGCCAAACCCTGTTACTTTGCTGACCTAAACTCCCACTGAAGTCTTTCATATATGATTGCTACAGCTAAGTTTATGATTTCCCCTTCTGGGTGACAACAGAAACACTGACGCTCTGCATTACCTGCTATCTCTGCTTTTATCTGAACTTGTACTGCAAAAAATCATGTTCTGCTGGATTGTTTACTGCAGCATTACAAAAGATGAGAAACCATTTGTTCGGGGTTTTTTTATGCATGTTTAACTTCAAAGTTTCTTTCTATTGCAGCAAATAATAGTGCTCACTGACTCTCTGCACCATCCCCTCCATCCTTTATAACAGGAAAAGTAGATTTCATTACTTCTGCTAGTGATATAAAAATCTTGAGGACATTCTGTGATCTCCAACTATGTGAAGTCACAACAGAAGGGAATGATGATGACCTAGCTTTTCTTTAGCAAAGGAAAACCATCTACAGAAGAATAAAACATGTTCATTTATTTTGCTTGAGCACTGGCTTCCTGATTCCTGTTTTTTTTCCCAGACCATTGAATGTTCAATTCCCATTGTACAATGCACTCAAAATACAGGAAGGATATGATCAGTAGGCTTGATTTCAAAGATGTAGAACTACCACTGAACTAGATCTGACTGAGTTTAAATGGCCTCAGGGCACTTCATCACCTTGGGATGGATTTACAGATCCAACCATTTAAGCACAAAGATATCTTTGAATGTATGAAATCATCCCACAAGTCCTTGCTTGCTAAAAGATTCAGACACACGTGATATTTCTACAGCTGCTTAAAATGCCAGAAACACATAATTTCAACGAATTATGTTTTAAAATCAAATAGTTTTTGCAGTCATTCATTACTTACCTGGCAGTTAAAGTTGGAGAAATAACAACGGAGGTAAAAATCTCCACCATAGCCATTTTACAAAGATCAGCTGCAGATCCTAAGAAAGAAAGTGATCTGTTTTTAATTTAAAGCATGATAAGGGAAAATGTTCTTCTTGGAACTATGGCACAAGAATGAAAAACATCTGAAGATTCTGAATTATAAGAATCTGCAAAACTAGCAGACTAAATTAGTATAATATGTGAAATATCATAAGAGCAATAAATTAATTATATATTAATTAAAACCAGAAAACAATAATATGAAATTATGTGTTAATTAAAGATGACTTTGTCAGTGATGGCCAGGAGTTGAAAAATTGCTTTTTATAAGGAAGGTATGAAATTATCTAACTCCATATTGCAATGAATGTTTACCTATAAATCAATTAAAATTTAATGTCATAAAAGGTTAGAACATTGACTCAACACCCCATTTCCATTTGGAAATTTAATTTTATGCTTTTTCATATTTCCATGTGTATGTAATGTATATTCATTGCATTACAGTGTTAAGAGCAGTGGTGCATAAAACAGTGTCATGTTATATAACAAATTATACATTTCTGGTGATCAAGAGGCAGAATGACTCTCCAGGCCTGCAGTTTGGTGAAGACTCCTGTTCTGAACCATGCAACAGGGATCCAATACATTTTACATAAAGATTTATCAGATAACATACAGAAACAATCCTTTAAGTAAGGATTGGAAGCCATAACTCTCCTTGTCAGATATCCTAAAAGTACGAGACTACAGGCATCTTTTTCACACATCACAACTTGATGAATTTTATATTCTTTCTTCCAAATAGTTCAACTTCCAGAGTAGGGATAAAGAACAGCCATGTAGGCAGATGATAAGGGTACTCTCCTGGAAGATAATCATAGAATAACAGAAGATCTCAAGTTGGAAGGGGCCCATAAAGATCATCCACCCCAACTCCCTGCTCCTTGCAGGACTACTTACAACTAAACCATATGACTAAGAGAGCTGCCAAAGTACTCCTTGAACTCTGACAGGTTTGGTGCTGCGACCATGTTCCTGGGAAACCTCTTCCATTGACCAACCACCCTCCCAGTGAAGAACCTTTTCCTGATGTCCACTCTGAACTTCCCGTGATGTAGCTTCATGTCATTTCCTCATGTCCTCTCGCTGGCCACCAAACAGAGGACATCAGCACCTCCTCCTCCCCTGCCCCCCTTGAGGAATCATAGAATCATAGAACAGTTAGGGCTGGAAAGGACCTGAAGATCATCCAGTTCCAAACCCCCTGCCATGGGCAGGGACACCACCCACTAAACCATGTCACCCAAGGCTCTGTCCAACCTGGCCTTGAACACCGCCAGGGATGGCGCATTCACAGCTTCCCTGGGCAACCCATTCCAGTGCCTCACCACCCTTACAGTAAAGAACTTCTTCCTTATATCCAATCTAAACTTCCCCTGTTTAAGTTTGAACCCATTACCCCTTGTCCTATCACTACAGTCCCTAATGAACAGTCCCTCCCCAGCATCCTTATAGGCCCCCTTATAGGAAGCTGTAGAGCACCATGAGGGGAACCCCTCAATTCTTCTCCAAGCTGATCAAACCAAAAGACCTCAGCCACTCCACTTAAGTCTTGCTCTCAAGACCTTTCCACATCTTGGTGGCTCTCCTCTGGACACACTCCAATAGTTTGATGTCCTTCTTATATTGAGGTGCCCCAATCTGCACGCAAAACTTAAGGGGGAGCTGCACCAGTGCAGTGTCGGGTGGTGAAATCATATCCCTTGACCACCTATTTTGTATCTCATGTACCTGAGGACACAGCTGCCCTTTTGTCTAAAAGAGAGTATGTAAGAGATTGAGGAGACAGACAGACTTAAGGCCTCTTCTTCATGGTTTTCTATGACAAACTGCCCCTTCTGAATCCCATACTGAGACTGTTTTACTCATTAACTATATCAAGTGCAGATCCACAGCTGATCACTGAGATGGTTACGTTTAGCTTCAAATACTTCTCTTGTTTTCATGTTCAAATATGCAGTTAGGTAGAGCTGAATTATAAATGAAGAATATTATGCTGCATATTGGTAAAAACTATTGAACTGGGAATATAAAAAAACATTAAAAAACTATGAAAGAACTGTGGGAAACCCAGCTGTAGTAAGTTAAAATACATTCTTCTCAATATTGTCATGTACCAGAAGAAGTTTTCTGCTATCAGTTGCTGCTACCATAACCAGCATGCAAACTGCTTAAAATAATTATACTATGTAATATAATTATAACCCATGTGATAAATGCAGTTTAGTCACTGTGATAAAATGTTTTAGCATAATTAAGAAAGTTTTTACAGTCTTAAAATATTATCTCATACCTGAAATCCTGAAATTAAAAAGATTGTAGTCTTGAATGAAATTTTAAATAAAATTTGGGAATACTGAATAGTTTTCATTCCTTCCTTCATCACACCTTCTAACATTACATGTTTTGAATAACAGTTACACTACTTTTCATCAGATTTGTCCTCCAGCATTACTGGAACCGACACTGAAATATGATAACCTTATTATTGTAGGTACTTGTGTTTTGTAGACAGCCCTGTGACAGCTTTGCCTGAGCTCCAACCTCTTTGGACAGATGGACATAAGCAAGTGCTGCTCAGAGGCTGTGCAGTTTTATTAATGCTACACTGTACACTCAGCAGGACTCACTGTATTAGGTCCAGCATTGTGCCTTTAACTGGAGAGGGCTGCTGTCCAGCTTGATGGAAACCCAGGTACATGGAACACAAGTCTCTGAAGAAGGTGGAACAGGCATACCCAGTGTTACAAACGTGTAAGCGCTGCTGCAGATTTTATGAGATTATTGTAAAATTTGACAGTTGGGTGGCTACTACATCAAGGCAGCCATCACTTGAGCACAGTGATTATTCAAGCAACAGGGTATCTACTAGAATTCTAGTTCTGTACATATCCTTGCATGGTCAGTACTTACATTCAGTTAGTAATTATAATGAGATCAAACATGACAAATACTTAAGTCATTTCTAAAATGAAACATTAAAATGAATAGTCTTGGAAGAGGAATAAACAAAAAGAAAAAACCCACATAATCCTCTCAAAAAGGAAAATCAAATCACTTTTTAAAAAACACACCACCACCATGTCTAGAAATCACTTTTTACTTGCCTGTAAATTGTGCACTTTCAATATAACTTAATGACAATCCTGTCAGCATCAGCCAATTGAAAAAGCGATTCTTCCAAGCAGTGGCTTAGTAGGGATCTAAGCCTGCCAACTCAGTTTCTATGTTTTTCTTTAGGCGGGTAAATGCTGTACAGGTGTGCAGTCCAAGTGATTTGAAGAGCATATTAATGCATTAGACTAACTCACAGTTGAGCACTTTATGCTGACTTTTACATTTCCAAACTATATGGCAAATTTGTAATGTTTTCTGTGAAAAAATATCACCTTTTTTTCTTACCCTCTACAAAATTAAGTTTGAATGGTCCTTAGAAAGAATAAGTTAGGTTTCAAAACTAATAATAACAATGTACAATTTTTGTAATGTTGATTATTTCTTAAACTAAAACTATCTGTCACAGTAGAAGTTAGAATCTGTAGGCAGCATAATCACAGAAGCCCTTTTGTAGTAACAATCAAAACCAGGAAGGAAAAAGTGTTAAGACAGCAATACATCTGAAACACTGAATTCCAACATTCTCTCTATACATAGTATGCATGTATACCTGTATTTACCTACCACAAAGCACTGTAGTGTATTAGAGCACTGATATTGTTATTATTATTATGACACTGTTTACTGGCAAATTCCAAGGTACATAGAATATATCATTTAAACTTCTCTTTCCTAATAAAGCTCATGCCTCAATAGTTGAGTCTAGTAAACTAGAGAATATTCATTCTTTTGAGATGATCAGAGGAGTTGTCCACTAAAGCCAAGCACAGACAAAGAGGGAGGTAGGTGAGCAGGATTGTACCTTGAACAACAAAATTGACTGCCTGCCTCTCTGCTTGAGCGCGTAGCTTGTAATCTTGTGCATTGATATTAGCCAGTGGTCTTTTACGTCCCATGATGGAAACCACATAACCTTGTAGGATTTAAATAGAAATTACTATTCTTAGAGTGATTAAAATTAAATTTCATAAATTCCTTTTACAGATAATATCCATTTTTGTAATTATGTGCTGCCAGAGTCAATTTCATATTTTGCCCTGTGAAAATAAGCAGAACTTCTCTTATTTAAACCTTAAATGCTTATTGTATTTTTGATCTAAGAATTACTTCATTAAGAGAATTGGTCCATGTTATACAGGGAAAACTTCTGTTCATTAAAGCTCTATTTTCATTAGGAACATCTACCAATATACCAGCAAACTCTCTCTGTGGGAGAAGAAACTATAAATACCTAGCAGAATTAGCTATCTATTAGGAGCCATAAATAGAGCTTTCTATACAATGAATATTTTACTTGGGAATAGTGAAGAAAAATCAATTTGTAGAATAATTAAATCATTAATGAATATTTCCCAAAATTATCCAAGAGGTTTTTTGGGAAAAAAAAAGTTATAATATTTTCTTCATGTGGTGTTTTCACATTCCTTTCACATCCAAACTTCCTTAACTTTAGTATTCTGGGGTTTTTAGTTTAAAATAAATATATGAAAACATACTTAAAGCTTCATATTAGGCCTAATGTCCTATTTAGCCAAAACAACTATTTTGGAGAGCAAGCAAGGGGAGTTGAGAGAGGAAAAGAGATGGGAAGATCTTCATGTTAAAATCACACACAAAACCTTATCTCAGCTTATCTTCAAAACTAAATTTATTGCTCTAAAAAGGAAAAAACATCCATGTCAAAAATATATCTTTACAAAATCTTTTGTTATACTTCTGGTTGCCTTGACTGTCCATGAACTGTGAATAGATACCATGGAAGTTCAGACTGCCATCATCTCCTCTTTGGCAGCCAAGGTATGAAGCACGTATAGTAAGAAGACCTCTCCAAACTTCTCCGTAACTGTTTGGAGACAATACTATGTGTTGTCTGGGTAGGGACAACACATACCCAGGCTTATGTGCAGAGGATGAAGATGGTTCTGCTGAATTAATACAGCTTTCTGTGAATTACTGTACTTCCAGGAGCACTGATACCAAAAGTAACAGCTCTGGAACAAAGAGATGAATTATCTGGAGGTTAAACACTCTTTGGCATATCAGTCTTCCCAATTTAACTAAGATTCCCCATGAAGAAGTGTATCTAAAGATGGAATTCTTGAAACATTGGATTCTCACTGAAAAATAGATCTACTGCGATATCCTTATTCCTGCATGGTGTGTCTGCACAACAGGATCACCCTCGCAAGACTCACTGCAGATGAGCATCCCCAAATATCATCTTTCATATAATAGTGGCAGAGTATGGGCCTGTGGTCAAAGATTAATCTGCAAATACATATTTCAATGAGATCTTAATGTAGCCTTTTTTTTTAATATGTTGATAATTTCATAAAAAACAATATAATAACATATAAACTCCATATACACTAACAAAAATACCTTAATCACAAATACTAATATTATTCATATGCTTATCATGTCTACACAGAGCATCGAGCATTCATAACATCTAAATAATATTAGTCAAGTGGGTGCTGTTCACCTTTGAACTGCAAATAAGTAAATATGTTACCCCACAATGAGCTCACTGGGTTGGAATGTTTTTGTTGGGAAGTTGGAATCTGAGGTGGATTAACAAGAAAAATACTAAATAATGTCAAACTGCTGCAGATCTTTTGAGCTTGTGCAACCAAGCCAGTTTGTTCTTTTACATTCATAGGTAAAAAAATGGTTGATAGATGGGGATAAGAGGAGCAGTAAGTACTAATTACACAAGTGTGGCTTGACGTCAGTCAGGGACATTCGTTACAACACTCTTGTCTACCAAGCTCGTAAACCAGATTCTTTATCACAGAAGTATGGTTATTGAAACTCATTCACCTTTAAGAAAATAATGCTCTGTTATTTTAACTAGATCAGAATATATAATAAATGCATAATATTTTACTATATATGATATGTTGGACTTAATTATAGCTAAAAATAGATTTCAGTAACTTCACATTTCTTTAGTAATATTAATGAATGAAAGTATGCAACTACGTGACACACTGACAAATTCATGCTTCCAGTACATTTTTTAAGTCCTACAAAATACAAAGAAAAAGAATATTATCTATTTTCATGACTAGAAGCCAGTTATGTTTTTATCATGACATTCAGCCATACAATGATGCAATATTATAATGCGAATTTAGTATTTATATCTACAAAATGTCTTAGTCCTGTATACCTTATTAAGAAACAAAAGAAATACATTTTGACAGTTCTGCTAAGTAGCTTTTAAAAGACAATATTTCAAGCACCTCTATTTTTCTCACCTCAAATTACCACACTCTTAGGATTCACCAAATATAAATGAATGTGTAGACTAACAACAAATAGGATGCAAGAAGAGTTTGCAGCTGCTTGCTCCAAGTAGCACTCTGCACACATCTGTCATCACAGATACCACCTGAACTTCAACAACATAAATTCTGAATGATGGAAATAAAAGTATGTAAAAAAAGAAAAAAGGCTTTGTAAATTGGTTCTTTGACGGAACGGCTGAACTTCCATGGTCCAGCAGCCATATACAGAATTTATTAAGTAAACGATTCTTTGGGCTTTTCTGTGTTGCAGTACATTATTTGTCAGAATGATGCAGCATAACTTGACATTAAGGACAGTTCATTCTGAGAACAGATATCTTATTCTGTTAGCATCTTTCTGAGAAAAGGCAGACAAGTTTAACCAGTTCTTTATTTTTTTCTTTTTTATAAAGGGAAAAAACAAAACCCTTATTCACCAGGAATTGACATTTCATCTCTTTTCTTGTCCTGCAACTGTCTAATTCGGGTCGAGCTGAGTCTTTGATTTTCACTGCTGACTGACAGTAGTGATCTGTAAACAAAAATATGCTTACAGGTTTTGGATTACCTTTATTTCGGCATTGTTCAATGGTTCTCTTTGTAAATTCATGTACTTTCTTGTATTTTTGCATAAAACTCTCTATAAATTGACTGGCTTGAAGAGGAGTAATTCCCAGGCAGTGAGCAAGACGTTCTTTACCTGGTGGTGAAGAAATGATCTTTATTATGCAATAAAGCAGAATAGAAATACACTAAATACAATAGCACTACTACATTCACAATTACTGGAATTAGTTAACTTTATTTACCTCTGCAAAAGAGGACAGATTTGATACACTACAATCATATTTCAACAAACATTTAACTTGGAGCTTGAATGCTTTACTGAAGTTACTGGATTAAGAATACACCCCATAAGAAGTATATAAGAAGTATGTAATTAAGAAATTCCTAGCTATAATTTATACCTACAATGTAGTTGAAATATCTTTTTTTCATAGAATAACTTTGTTGCTTTAAGTATCATTTTATTAGTTCAGTGTTGAAATCTGCAGACTTTGAGGAGTACATTAAAGAATTTGAAAACTATCTTAAACACAAATGTGAATGAAGATCTAAAAAAGAATGGAGACGTAGCTGGTTCAGTTTAGCTAGAACCTTTGAATTTGTTGTAAAAGCCACAGGAAAACTTAACTGCTGAAGCAATCAGACGAAGTAGCCTGATACTAGAAAGGCTGTTAGAAGTCTGAGTCCCACAGATTTCAAATAGTCATGAGCTCATCAATGTCTGTAAAAATCTGGGTCCAAGTTGTGGGATAAAAGGGTTGGAAAAAGAAGAGGAAAAAACAAAACTAAAACAAAACAGAAAAAGCATTTCAACAGAGAGAGAAAGGAATAATAACTTTTAGACAGGATATAGGTGCAAAATATACATTATGTTGGATTGAAGGGCATTTATAAGATAAGGTGGAAAAAAGCTGAAGGCAGTTTTCCAGAGTGAGAAAATACAAACTAAGAGCTACAGTTTAAATACATTTATAAACCAAACTGTTCCAGTAAAAATAAACCATACATCAACATCAGTCAGATGATGGTCGAAAGACAGATATATTCACGTCAGCGACATAGCAATGCAAACCCAGCACTGTGTCTGCAAATAACCTAAGTGGAGAGGCAATGTCTCAAGGCACAAAAGGCACAGAATAGCTATTGTCACAGTAATACTGTCAAGAAAAATTATCTAGCGTTTTTTAGAGAGAAGATTTCAGCCATCTTAATGCCATCACTGTCAGTCTGATGTGCATTTTGCACCAATTCTGTAGCATTTTGTTCTCAGTCATGCCAGGGTCTGCGCTAAGCTGCAGGAACACCAGTCTGGACAAGGTACTAGAAGAAGAAATTCATTAGACATCCACAATGACTCTTGCTGAGTTATATTATAGGTCTGTAATTTTATTTGACATCTAATTAATTTGGGTTTTCTTCCTGGGCCAGCAGAGGACAAATCTACCTGCTAAGGCACATGTTAACAGCGAGGAGACTGCTGTGGCTTCCTTAGGGAACTGTAACATCTAAGTTTGTCCATGTTATCCATTTAAAGAACTATCAATATACAGAACAAGGTATTGCATAATACAGTAGGAAAATTAAGCCACAATATCAGTAAGGAAGTCTGAACTATTCCAAGGAAATGCAGATGCTGGGAAGGAAAAAAAAAAGAGAGGTAACTGTGTCAGATCCTGTTTCACAATGCAGCAGCACAGGCCATATGAAGCAATGCTCAGGAGAGGACTACAGCTTCCCTCAGCACTCTCCTTGAGTTATCTGTGCCAGGGGAATCGTTAGCAGCAGCTTATGAGTTTTAGTGTTCTCCATTCTGTAACATCATCTTTCAAAACTGAAAATACCATTAGCTTTCCGCTTAAACACCATGACATCCCTGTGTGTCGATTCAGGGCTCAAACATACTGCCATTGAATTGAATCAATTCCTTATTTTACAGGTGTTTAAGTGTTCTGTGCTTTAGTTCTACATGATGACTGTGGCAGAAGCAGACAAACTGAATTGCTTCAAACCCAGTAAAAGACAGTAATACTGTCATCCCTCACAAAAGTTGGTGCTTTATTAAAGTACCGACTCCTAGACATAATGAGACTCTTCTTTCTTCATTATACTACTTTCTATCCCCCAGGATTATAGAAAAGACCTTGAACATATGAACCAAGTATAACCTAAAGCTAAGAAAAGAAAAAGAAAAAATAAAGATCACAATTTACTACATGAAAGATTTTCATTAACTCTTATAAGCATAATACCTACACACAGGCAAGCTCCTCAAGGAATGTGTCTGCACTTTGAAACTCCAAAAGAAATGAAATAAATATTATTCACACTCTTCAGTTGCATCAAAATGTCTCCTTAATGAAAAGTTAGCCATCTTTGAAAGGAGACAAACTGTGGGTGGAATTCAGTCCATCAGTTTCAGGTATCTAACAATAAATAGTTTAATGATATCACTCCATGTTATGTCTTAACTAGGATCAAATGACACTGCTAATGAGCTGAAGCATTCAGGTGCTTTAGCTGCCCTCACTTGAGAGGGAGACAAAGTACAAACAAGTAAATGGAGATACTTAAATGAAGCACTGCTGCACCGAAATGTTTAGTGTCTGGTACAGAGCAAGTGAGGGAGTGACAATACTCTGCTTAATCTAATCATCTAAGTTCTCCATAGTATGAGTAACCAGACATAAGCTCTGTTGAGGGGGACTCTAGACCCAGTAACTGAGGCCTTGCCTTTTCCCCACTGAAAATTCAACTGGTGGTGATTCAGTCTGATGAAGTCAGGTATCTGCCTGTTCCAACCACAGCGAAAGGAATGGATAGGAAATGTGTAGCATCTGCATGGACCAAGGGGCAGGGGTGCTACTGTCTGCATTTTGTGAAGTACTTTAGTGATTAAAACATTCAGGCTGGAAATGGGAGATTTGATTCCAGTCTCAGCATGGGAAGGTCTGAATTAACATTGCAGGAAGCCAGTGCTGGGCTTTTAAAATACAGATGTTAAACACAGATGTTTAAAATGCCATACAGCTTAATGTCAAAATGCAAGTGTGTGTATATATATTTTTATTCTTACATGCAGGTATATAATCTACACACACATTTCACATAAAACAGATATTCTGAAGAGCTGAAATTGAAATGTTCTTCTCCCTTTTCCAGCTGAATGTCCTAAACAATAAATTGAATGCCCTTGGCCAGCTCTGCCTTTGGTTCAAGCACTATTGATGACTCACTGCAAAAAGACAGTTTAGAAAGCATTCTCACTCAGGAACCCAAATGTAGTTTTAAGTGCTTCCAAGTTAAATAAGCCTGCATTCTAGGGCTCCCATTTCCTAAATGAGTTTTCCAAGTACTTATCTTCTTTAGAGCTTTTGGATTTCTCCAGAAGACCTACATGAAGTTTAGTCAGCTGTTCACTCGAACAACTTCACAAGTGCTTGTAGGCTGATAAGACATATACATCTGCCTTCCCAGAAAAGGTAATCCTAGGTATGTATGAAGCATAAGGAGAGCTGGGCATCATTTAAGAAACGGCAGGTAGTTTTGGAAAGTACACAGAATGTCCTGACTCATCTGGGACCTGGGCAGGACTTAGGCACAATGGGTAGCTGTGGATTTTTGCAGCTTTTTTGCAGTTGTGAAGAAATGGCAGTGAACATTCAGATGTAAAGTGAGAAAACAGGCTGCCCAGGGAGGTTGTCGAGTCTCCATGCTTGAAGACAATTCAAAAGCTGTCAGTACATGGTGCTGGGCTCTAGATGTCCCTGCTTGAGCAGGGGGCTGGATTTGATGACCTCCAGCAGTCCCTTCCAACCTCAGCCATTCTGTGGTTCTATAGATGTGTTTTGAGATGATATTAGAGTTCTTCTAATTTCACTGCAAGTAATTCTCATCTCTGTCTATACACTGCCAGAAAGCAAAGTCTGCTTAAATTCATTTTTGAGAAAGACAAATGCTTCAGTTACATCAGCAGCAAATCAATACAACATCAGAGTAATCTCTGTGTATGGCAATGTGGCTGTATTAATTTGATAATTTTGATAGTGGCTTGACCATTTAATTAATTATTAATTTTATCAATTATTTAATCCTTGGTAAACATAAAAATTTAATACTTGTCAAACTTCTATTCACCTTTAGAAATTCAGTCCACTTATATATATTATGTATGAAGTACAAATCTATTGTAGCAGCTTACCTGCTCCATACACCACTGAGTAAACTATACGCTTTGCTTGCTCCCTATCAGCATGTTGCACTTGGTCACTTGGAATTCCCTTCCTAAACAATCAAACAAACAAAAAAATCCTATGCATTTTCAGTTAAAACTAATTTGTTATCCCCACAGAAAATACATTTAAAGTCAATAATCACTTAATAACTACAGATTTGTAAGATATGATCAGAAGCACTTAAGGACTTTTTTCTTCAGCCAGAAACGCACAATTTCTTCACAAATTTTGGTGATGATAGTCCATAGTAAATGAAGCTATTCTAATCTTCTTTTCTTTCAAATCAAATTCTTGGCTGGGAAAATCCTACTACTATATTATTAGTTCTTTAGGATGAAAAGGATTCACTGCTGACTCATGAGAAAAATTATATCTTTCCAGAAACAGCATTTCTTCAAGACATGATGCATATAGAGACTCAAAGTACATGTCTGACCCAAAGCTTATTTAAACAAATGTTTCACTAACAGGAATATCCAACCTTTTATCAAGAATAAGGACTGACAAAAGCATGTACTGAATCTCTCCAGATATCTTACAGAGCTCCACAACAAGGATGCTTCACAAAACAGCAACACTGGCTGCTTCTTAACTAAAGAGCGTAGCTAGTTTACTCTCACCAAAGCATTAACCTTCCTGGCTCCCATTTACAGCTAACTGATGTAAACAGTCCTACAAAATGGCTGATGGATTTAGCAATTTTCAAATAAAAAGCTAGGGCTCTGCAACCATCAAATATGTGCCATCTATGCTTTTCCTTATCCAAACATAGCTTCAGAAATAATGCCAACATTATTGACAATTCAAATACATTTGGTTTAAATGGAAGTGCACTGGGGGAAATCTCAATCATCTACTCATACTCTGAAAATAACTACCTACATAAATTGTATTTAGAACTTAGAGATAAATTGCTATAAGAGATAATTGAGGATCCATCCCTGGCGGTGTTCAAGCCCAGGTTGGACAGAGCTTTGGGTGACATGGTTTAGTGTGAGGTGTCCCTGCTCATGGCAGGTGGGTTGGAACTGGATGATCTTAAAGTCCTTTCCACCCCTGACTATTCTATGATTCTATATACACACAATTTGCGAGTAAGTCTGTACAGGATTATTTGGCTGCATTTTTAAAAACAAAGTTTGCTGTGCTTTGTTATGAGAGTGTTTGGCCATGAAAGATGTTTTGTGAGGAAAGTCTGGCTGACAAGCTTTGAGAAAATGGCAGAAGATTTCTGTCAATCTTCTTGAAGAAGAGCCTTGCACCATTACTATGCTATTCAAGCACCTAGAATACCAACAGCCACAAATTTTTGTTTGCCTGGCCCATACAGGAATTTTAGCCAAACCTATGCACAATGCCAATATAATTAGGCACTCTGAATTATAAACAGGTAGACCTTGAGTGCAACCAGATCTAAGCAAGTCCTTATTGCAGAACAGATTTTTTTAAGGGAAAAATAATATTGAATATTATTTCAAACCTTCATTGGGCAAAAGGTCTTTGGCTAAAGATAAAATGGACTTCACATTGCTCACTTTAGGCTGAGAAACATGAAGAACTGGATAATCTAATACATAGTGTTTTCTACCTGTAATGAAGACTATTCACACTTAAGTCAATCATTCTGGTAGTTGGAGATTCTTATAATTTGCCTTCTTAGTTATGGTAGGTCAAAAATTCATGGCTCTTTTGAATAAAGTAGGTTGAGATTCCCAAATGCACCTGAGTATGAGGACAAAGCGGCAATTGGAGCTAGTAAGTGCAGAATTAGGAAACTAGACATCATTAAGGATTTCCTGAAGCAACCTCTGGCAGACAGTCCACAGGAATTTCCTGAAGAACCTGGCATTAAGCTACACACACATGAGAGAAAGCATCTATCCAGAATGAGGAGGGAAAACAGGCTCTAATAAGAGAGCAGATCTAACCTGAGAACTTCTCTGAGATTAATAACCAAGACCAAAGTATGCTGAAACTAGGGAAACAGTACAAAATGTAATACTGCTTTCCTAATACTGCGCAATTTGAACTAGAGGCCTGGAGAAGGCAAGAGGTATCAGGACAGCAACAGTCAGTGAAGTAAGATTCAAGCTGCAAGGCTAGAAACAACTGAGAGCCAAGGGATCAGCAGGAGGAGTTGTTGCTCGCTTCTCTGAGAAAGAAGAGCTATAATGGAAAAAACATAGTGGGTAAGAAGTCATATAGATCTTTAGAGGAATATACATTCTTATCAGGTCATGTTACTGAGGAAGAAGCAAGATGAGTCTTGCTGGGAGGGACTGGTGGCTCTAGAGAAGCTTTAACAGTGAAAGAAGACACTAGAACTTGATTATGTATACAGCAAGAACCACTGCTAGGATATTAAGGATGAATTTGCATTATCCAAGCTTCCACTTGACAGGGCTGACTTGGATAAACAGAAATAGACTTCTTGCTGCAAGAGGATCTTGTGTTTCCATAGGAAGCAATCACAAGAAAACTTTGACTAACACAGGTATCAGTGCAAATGCACACACATCATGAGATCATGGCAATCACATCAGTCACTCAGCATTTCCTGACCTTTGGTAGTCATGAAATACATGAGAAGCAATTAAAAGTTCAGATCTTTATGTCAAATAATTCTTCTAATATAACACTTAAACCAAAATGGTCAGTCAACACTTCCTAGTGTGTCAGAGTGGGAAATATGAGCACTTGGCAGAAAGGCATTACATCTAGCACTCTATATTGGTAAATTTATGTACCACATTGAAGAATCCGGAATAATAAGGCATGAAATTGCCATATAAATCACAAGTGCTTGAGCAAACAGAAGTCATTAATCAAAACTATTCCTTTTTGTTTCCAATGATGAAAATGATTTTTCAGTTTCCATTGACAATGATTGTTTTCTACCTACGATGCTCAATGCCTTCTGTAATATAGAGTGGCATTCCTGTAGTTTGAGATGAAGACCACTTGTTCCTTTGAATAACAAAATGGGGGAAGCAGGGAGGTGGGGGCAATTTCCCAGAAATGCAGCAGCCATTTTAGAAACCCTCAGTGAGGCTTCTTCTTCAGCCTGTTTTCTCTACAAAGTTGTATTTGTGATAATAAATTTGTTTTAATGTGCATCATAAGAACCTATTTAAAATTAAAACCTTTAGTCTGGCTTTGGACTCATCATGGAATACCATGACACTGAAAAGGAGATGCTGTTATTGCCTACTTGTGTATGAAATTTTTGGGCTACAATCACTAAGCAAGCTATCAAACGCATGAAAATACTTAGTGTTGAATTCTGGTATGATGTAAAATAGATCTAGAGTGCAGATGCACTGTTTTCAGATAAACTTGAATCTCAAAAAGGAAGCTGAATGGGCATAAAAAAGCCTTAGTTGCTGGGCCCAGACAGTGACACCTAAGCAGACTTCAGCTCACCCAATACTGCATGCACATCTGGTGAAACAGGATGAAAGCTTATACAGTGTAATAGAAACTGATGCAAAAGAAGAGTTCAAGGGAAGAAAGAACTTGCTGTGGTTCTGTTGTGGAAAATAGCATGATTTCTGAAGTCCTGCAGGAAATACATATGCAGTTATTAGTTCTAAAATGAAAAGCATTTTTCCATTTTATGATATCCTTCTCAGTCTCTCAAATACACTACTCAAGTTTGTAATCAACGTAATTGTCATCCTTAAATCCCTCCTGACTTGCTATCTCTAAATGTGCAATATTTCATCTCCTACATTCCTGCCCTTGCCTGCCTATTTGTCTCAGTCTACTTCCACATCTCTAATTTTTTTTTTTGTTTTCTCTTTATCTTTCTTCATTTAGTACTGCTTTGCAGGTACTTTGCTTCATAGTACTTTACTTGATACACATCTATTAGGTGGAATAAAGAATGGACTTCACCGCTGGAAGACATGCATGTTCAAGTTAAGAAATCTCATTACTCCTGGAAGGAATTAGAAGACCTAACAATCTGGAAAGGTCTGTGAGGACAGCAAAACAACTTAGAGCCAAAAACTGCAGAGAATCTGACAAAGATAGTGAGAGTAGAGATACATAAACTCTTCAAAAAGGTGGTTCTACTAAGAACTGGGCTGGATGCCTAAAAGAGAATAGCTGCCTAATTCTTAGAGTGAAATAAAGGGAGAAAAGATTTGTAGCAAAACAGCAATGAAAGATAAGATGAAATTATTAGTAAAACCATACAGTGCAGTATGAAACTTAAGAACAAGCATATGGGATTTATTACTTTTTCAGAGGTAATATCTTGATTTTTTTTCCACAATTTCTCCAAAATAAACTATATGTTTTCATATATTAATGAGGTCTAATGGACATCTCAAAGAGTTTCTATTTAAGTCTTAAGTCTTTAAAACATATGAATACCAAAATTCTTTACACCCAAGAAATACGGCAAACGTACCTGTAATGGAAAAGCTTACTATAAAATGGAATAACACATTTAATACAGTTCTTGATGGATTTGTTTTTAACCTGTACAGAATATAAAAAAGAAAGAACTAACACAAACCGTAGCACACAGAAATGAGCACACATAGCATAAAGTACAAAAACTACCAAAAAGAATCAAAGAGGCCACAGGGCATGAGGTTTGAGCAATGCCAAAACAAAACTTTGAGAACAGGTAGAAATGGAAGGAAATCAGTCTTGAAAGAATGCGATAAGACATTTCAGCATTTCTGGGAAATGTTGTATGGTGACGGAAGTCCTCTGTTTATGTACAGGAAAAGCAGAACAAACTTCTCAAACACAATATCTGGCAGTCTTGCATTGCCTTGATCTGCACTACATCTCAGCCAAGCTAAGCTCAGTCATAATAGCCACAAAGCTCTTGGCTGCTGGCCTGCATATGCCAATTAATCCAGGTCCTAGCTGTGAATTGTTGCTGTGGGAAATGACATGGACAGCCATTAAACTCACTTTAAACATGGTCATTAATGTCCAATAAATGAGTGGATATATGAGTGAATACACATTTGTTCACCCGATTGCTTTTACAGCTTTTTTTAATTTCATCAGTGAACTACACAAATCTCTCACTTTTAATCACTTCTTGGTGTTTAAGAGCAGATAAGGGTTGTATATTTTCTAACTCTGTGCTTGGAACTTTGTGTTGGCATATGAAACTGGTACAGACAATTGATGTAATAAGTGACAGCTGCAAGCTTTAGCAAAGCTCAGTTTACAGTGGTACCACCATTGGAAACATTATGTAGGAGGTAAATTCTGAAAGCTTACTTTTTTACTTGTATTGGCCTTACTATAACTAAGGCAAGCAGCATATATACCAGAGTGTATGTGAGCATCCTAAACATATGGAAAAGATTAGCTACACATAACATAGTCTGTTCACTGTTAATGCGATGTATAAGAATCAGCAATTTTTTTGACAGCTGCTATTCCATAACTAATGGAAAATGCTGACAAGGCTCAGGCATAAGTTGTCTCTGATACTTCTAGGTAATATGAGAAAGCAATCTTGGAACAACTTTTGCCTGGCTGATCTGCTACAAAATGCAGAAAAGGAAGAGGCTGGTTAACAGTTTCCCTGAAGCCACTGTCACTACTCAGCCTCACATGTCAAACAACAGCTAGGCATAAAGTACATACAATTAGACCATCTAGATATTTTTATAATAAGCAGTTTTAATATACAGTTTGAATAAGAATGTGAAAACCACATATACAACCATATATATATGTCTACTATAAATATGAGGTATTTACAAAACTATGTTCTGAACAAAATGTAGCTACGTTGTCTTCCTAGTAAGACCTTAGAGACATCAGGATGAAAAATGAGATTTGTCTGGACTGCCCAGAGGAGTGGAAATAAAGAAAAAGGAAAGAAGCATCTACAAGATTGAAATGCAGACTAATATCTTGTCAGAAGGGAAACAGCAGGTAAATAGCTATTGGAGACAGACCTTTCTGATGTAACCTAATTATATATTAAGCTGTTTTTAATTTCATTTCTTTATGTCACTTCTAAATACTTCTCATGTCTGATTCAGATGCTATGTCAAATGGTTGTATTCACATTTTTATTGTAACCTGGTTTGTATAAGTGAGATATAAGGCTACAGAATAACACAAAGGAGCTCCTTACCCAAGGATAGATTCCAATAAATGAGCCAACAAACTAGGGCATTGAGACACCTTAAGTAGTACATGAGATTCCTCAGATCTCCTTCTCTTTTGAGGTCCCTATCTCATATGAGTTTATTTCCACTCTGGCACCAAAAGAGGCAGAAATGTCTTCCAGTGGCTACTGTACATGTTGGAGAATGTCTAGCATGGATCTTCCATGTAAATATAGGGTTTTCATGTACTTAAGCACAAAGGCTAGAGGGTCACAACCTTCCACTCAGGGAGTTTAAATTAGTGTTTTGTTTATTTAGAGGTTTTTATAAAAGCTTTTAGTTGTGCTTGACTTCCTTGAATGAAAGACTATGGCACTGTCAGCTTGATGTTATCCTTCCTATAGCACAGCTAATGTTTTCGTCACTGTGTCTCTTTTCCCTTTTCATATGCCACCCTAGCAAACTGCATTTTAATTTGTTTTATATGTATTTAGCACCACAGAAAGCTTTATAACCCCTATGAAACTCTTTTGCAAGACTCCAAAAGCACTTTATAAAAGTCCTGCCAGCAGTTAATCATAAAATAATTAATTTTGTCTGAGTTGCCTCCACAGCCCATTGCATGAAGATTTATTTCATTACTCCTCAGCCTTCTTTTAAAGAGCATGATGTGTAGCTTTCACGCATTTTACAGAAGATAAATATATGTCTTTGCTGACTGCTCTGCGGGACAGAAGTCTCCTGTTGCTCTATTTTAAAGTAGCAGGGAAACAGACAAAGAAATTGCAACAAGGTCATGTCACAAATTACAGCTATTATCAGTATCAATTTGTTGAAGGATTCATTTGAGAGTAAAGTGATTCATTACCTTTATTAAGATATTTACCTGCATGTTGAAATCCCAGCAAATGGATACTGAAGAGGTAAATTAGATCACACTTATTTTCAGTGCTCTTGACAAAAAAGGTCACTTAGAAGTTTTTCTTTAAAAATGCACAATTCTGGACATCTGTCAGTTAGAATAGAAAGTCCCCAACATCAGTGGAAGTGCTTGAAAGAGCACATCCTACCATGCAACCTTCACCTTTTCTCTCCTTCAGTCCTGTAGGAGCAAAAAAGAAGGGCTTTCTCCTGACATCTGCAGTGTCTTACATAGTGAATTACATGGACAAGTGATATTTATTCTGAGTCATGTGATAGCAGGGGGATTGGAACTAGGATCTTAAGGTCCTTTCCAACCTTAACTACTCTATGATTCTATGAAATAGAGCGCATTCATATTTTAGAGTCTTCAGGTCTACAAGCACAGGATAAAAGGAAGTCAGGGTAACTAACTCCCAGCTTCAGATGCCAATGTGAACATCAGCAGTGATGAGCCCCATCACTGAAAGAATAAAAGTAAACAGATGAAGGGGTCTGTACAAATTGGGATGACAAAATTTATCAGAGGCCATTTGCATAAGACAATGTCAGGGATCAAATGCAAATCAATGCTCTAAGGGTTCTTTCTTCACTTATCACTATACTTTTCAAGCTTCTCTGTAAGAGGCTTCAAATAGCTAAGAAGGAACGGAAGCCATTTTGGGACATGATACAAGTAGCTGCAGCAAAGTATCAAATAATTACTCATCTTGGGCCTATTACAAGTCTCATACCTTTATAAACAAATAGATAGACCATCCTTTACCAGAAAAGTGAATCAGAAGGAGACAGACTTCTTAATACATATTCAAAAGATGATGTAACTGCCATCTCGAATACTACATGGAACAAAATATTGAGCTATAATGTTGTTACAACAATGTACAGATTTCTCAGGAAAAAAAAAGCAGGGGAAGAAGGGAGAAGATGTCACATTACATCAAACTGCATCTACATAGTTCAGAAAAAAATAAGAAGCAGACTTTTAAATATCTTTCCAAGGCAATCAAAAGAGGAAGAAATCAGTCATGCTATATATGAGGGTCTTGAATAAATGAGTTCTGCAGAGAGGGATGAGATACTTCATATCCCATCTCTTCAATCTTCACTAAAAACACCACTTGCAGCTTAAATTTCTATTATGCTTGTAATCACACAGAATTAAAGGCAGAGTAAAAGTGAAGATTGAATTGCCTTTGCATTCTTGATTTCATCAAGATCTGGCTTGACACTAAAGTTAATTGAGTTAAATGAAATAAATGGAAACATATTATTAAGCTCTGGAGTGTGTTCATAAAATGTAGCATTTTATCAAAGTCACGCTAGAAGGAGATGACTATTTGGAGATAGCTTTTCATACACAAAAAAGCCTCCCCATGGAATTAGCAAAGCCAAATGTTATCAGAACCACAAAACAAGGGAGGATTGCCCAACCTACTCAGAGTTTGCTTTTTCACCAGCTTGTGTGCTAGCTCTGGTGGTGACAATTCTAAAACTTGATTTTTCATTTATTGTGGAATGCCAAGAAAGTATTTGATGTGCAATAATAATAAGCTTCCAATGTGGCATAAAATTAAGCTGCCTGTTTAGACTTGTAGTTAACAACCTGGTTTATTTAAAGCTATTGTTTAGCACTTCTAAAAACAAAAGCCATAATGCTTCCTGAAGGCTTCATTCCCTCTGCCTTATTATCTGCTAGTCTAAACAAATGCCACAGCTGCACTTCTCCAAGGGACCGTAAACTGTAAGGTGGAATTTCCATAAGCTGACTATAGACAGTCTGTCAGACTGCAAAACAAGACAACTGTTAAGTTTGATTAATAGCAACTATTGCAAGTGAGCTTTCAAAACAGATACAAATTGCTTTGATACAGAACTGTTAAAATATTCCCCACCAGCACCCATGAGGTGTCGAACTCTGAGCTTAAAATGTTTTAAGACTCTGATTCTGAGAAGGCAAACTGAACATCCTCCCTTTCACTACATTTCAGTATTTACAGTCCAAGAGCATTTACAGTTATTTGGGGTGGGGGGATAGGAAAAGGGAGTAGAAGGGAGTACATGGAGAGAGAAATAACTTAATTAAACCACTACGTGAATGCCCCTTGAAAAAACATATTGCAATAATTGATCATCACAAGCCAACCCTGAGATCTGTCTCCTATATCTCAACAGAAATGTTCAAATATATATATATGTGTGTATATATATATATATATTTTTAAACCGTCATTTGTGGAAGCAGAGCTACCTAACATAGGTATTCCAAAGGCAAGACAAAAATTATTACAGCTATCAAGCACATTATATTTCCAAATGCCATCATTTCCCAGTGTTTCCTGTCAGAATCTTTTGAGAAGTATGCTTTAGTACAATTCTTTTATTATGCAAAAATCTAGCAGTGCAATCATTCATTCATTAAGAAACAGACATATTTCACAAGTGATGTTTATTGAGAGAGGGATGAAAATCTCTCTAGAATTAGTGCTTTTTTCCTAATGCAAAAAAATCTGATTTAAATAATGATGCTCCTGCAGAACAATGATTTAATCTGTCAGCCTTACAGAAATTTAAGTAAAAGTAATGAACTTTACCATTAATGACATACCAGGCTAAATACTCCTAGGCCAAAACCAGAGACATAATTCAAAGATACAATTACAGCTGATTTCACAATGTTTTCAAGCAGATATAAGACACTGCATAATCCCAAAGTGAGTATAATAATAGGACAGAAAAGAGAAACAGAAATACAATATTAATGGATCCTGAAGCTTGTCTTCCAAGCTCTTTCACAACCACTTCTTCAACAGACCAGAGAGGAACAAAATTTGATAGTACCCTCACAACATTTCCCCCCTCCTGACTGTAGTAATTGTGAACCTACCCCTACATGCTGCAGAGCTGGAGAAATAAACCCTTTCACAGAGTCCAGAGAACAGACAATAGCTTTTCTGCAAGCCATTTCATCTGCAAATAAGGATTTTTAAAGTATGGAATTCTTGGATGAATTAAAGGATGGGGAATTAGAAAAACAGAAAAGTTATAATCATTGATCATGGAACAAGGAGAAAGCAGCATGATTTGGTTGTGGAAAAAAAAAAGAAAAAAGCAATTTCAGGATGTGTCAAGTAAGCTATTTGCAATGACAAGACAATATTAGTACAGCCATACTATATACTGGTGAGATTTTAACTGGGGTAGTTCTCCGGGTATTTTATCTGGTTACCATGCTCAAGAAACATGAATTTGGTGGTGGTAGGTAACGAGAATATTGAATGGGGTGGGGAGGAAATCAACCACGTGAAAAGAGCCACTGAGTATGTCAATAGTAAGAAATTAAACTGCCCATCAGTATTCTGCAGCACTGTGGCTAACCGGAAAATAACACCACATATCCATACTTTAAAACTCTCTTACTATCCAAACATGGTGCTGCATCCAGCAGCTTGGTGGAAATAATCCCTGGCCCATCCTGATTCTGGAACTGTGTCCAGGAATTGTTTGGTCCAGAGCCATGGCAATGACAGGGACCAATTTACTAACCCAGATTTTGAATGCCAGCAACCAGGAACATGCCTGGCACTAAATTTATTATAATAAAGTTAGCTTCTCAAGTAGTTTATTTATTTGCTTCATCCATCATTCTGCTATCCCAGTTTCATGGCTGTTCCAAAATTATGTTTCTGGACCATGATACAAGTACTCCTGAGACTGTGCTGTGGTGCAGAGATTTCAGAGCTAGCTAAAAAGCTGGCTTTGGGAACTGAGCCAGTTTAGTCAAACTGTCATTCAGTGCTACAGAAGCTCATTCTTTTACCAAGAAGAAATACAGATGAACATACATGTTGTTCCATGTCATCATAACTAGCTGACCTTGATACTAGTCCATTAAGGCATTTTGATGACAAGTATCTTAAAGAGAGCTTATCTTGTTTCCTTAAAGAATGAGGGCTGAGAACACATTTCATTGCCTTCCTGAAGTATTTCTACAAACCAAACACTGGGGGGCAAGGAGAGCTAATAAAGTTAATGGGCAACACTGGCAAGAATAATTTGGGTATATAAACTGCAGGAATAAATACAAAATAGAAAGCAAGGGGAGGTTTCTAGCCAGAAGAGGAATGGGGAATTCAACAGCTCTTCAATGGCATTACGTAGGTTAAAACCAGTTCTAAATTGAGACCCTGCCGATCTATAAAAGGTAGTTTATGACATTGTCACCTGCAACAATTTCATGACCAAAAAGGTCCTTCTAGTCTTACACTCCTGTGTAAGACCAGGCATACTCTTACCAAGCATAAAGCACTAACCAGCAGCGTGAGATATTCTGTCTTACTTCTTCTTAGAGCATCTCTTTTGAATGTTTCTCTCTTTCTTAACAACTGCTGTCACGGCATCTTTTCCCACCACAAGAGACCACATTTATTCTCAAAGGAATGCAAGTTTATACCATAGTACGTCATCAATCCTAAGAAATCTACAATGATCTGGCTGCAGGAGCTGCAAGTGGTTCAGCCTCACTCACAGATATTTTACCAAATCAATTATTATTAAACACCAGATTCATAATGAGGAGTATCTCCATAATTGACCTTCTGCCCCAGAATATGACTTGATTTGAAAGAGCTGCCTTCCCAGTCTAATTGAAATTGTGCCCTTCTCTAAACTGCAGATGGGAAACAAATTCTCACTTTTTATCAGTAATACTCTGAATAAAAAAAAAGATACAAGATAAACAATGAGAGATATTTTAGATATTGAACAGAATAGAAATGACACATAAACAGGTCATGGTCAAGGTGATGGATAAGGACTAATTATTATTCCATTAAAAATACTGCAAAAATTGTTTCTGCAGAATCTATTTCACAAAAGAAGAATAAGCAGAAGCCTTGAAACAAATTAAAAATGCTAACGGTATTACAAAACCAGGTAATGCAATGAAAATTAAAGGAATGTTATGCTAACCCTTCCTGAGACTCCTAGCAGGCAACACTGAGTTTAAGACATTCACAGTTACAGTGAATCAATGCAGGCTGAATTACACAACCAAATGTCAGCCCTGAAAGATCACAGCAGTCATATATTTCTAAATAGATACTCCAGCAGGGATATTCAGCTACACGTATTTAAGAGGACTGCCATATGACACATAAAAACTCCATGCTCTTCAAAGGCAGGATTCTAGAAGTAATCCCAAATACTCCATGGTGCAGAGCAGGCATGCTTGTAGCCTGTCTTAATACTGCAGAACACAGCTTCATGATCTTGTATGTGCTCAGCGGCACAGGCTGTCTCTTCTTCATTGCAACTCCCAAACAAAACAAAAAAACCCCTATTTTGCAATGTATGAAGTGAAGTGAATTAACTCAAATTAATTTTACATCTTATAATAAGTTCATAAAAAGTGAAGAAATTAATCCAAGAGACAACACGGTTTAATACCTGTTTGGAAGTGTATGAAATAGCCTGGACTACCTAAAAAATCTTTAGACAAAGGTAGTGTTCTAAGAGTCTTGATCTGGTATCTCTCATTATTTAAACAATGAATAAAATTGAGATTTCTAACTTGGGGAAAGGGAGCTGTGTAACCCTGGGGCTGCACCTCGTAACCACATGCCTGCCAACCAGGATGGGAGGAGAGATAAAGTTCTTCCTATCTTCTTGGTAGAAGTCCACCTGAGTGAGCATGATTATTTCATTATTCCCTCATCACCTAACAAACAGCCAGGTGACAGCTCTTGATTAATAACGACTCTTTCTAGTGCATATTGATAATATTTTCCTAAAATTAATACAGAAGCACAAATATTAAAAACTGTTTAAAACCCATTTAGCTACAGATCTATTTATCTCATTCTTGATTAACTGGCCTTTGCTCCTGTTATTTAAAGGAGTAGGCAGCTTAACTGAATCCAACGTCTGCAATACTGTACCTTTATATGAAGTGACCTAAAAAAAGACAGTGTTTTGCTGAGGAAGAATCTCTGATCTATTTGATACACAGAATGCATTTGAGACAAGGTTCTATAAAAATGGTACGGGCAAGTGTATATATATTTAGTCAGTCTACTGCTAAGTATTTGTGCATACTTGACCTTACCTTTTTCAAACAGAGGCAATACACTATCTTTTTGTGTAATTCAGCCCAAGAGGCCTTATTTTTGAGGACTTATTTTGATTTATTTCAGGAATATCCAAAATACCTCTGCTTATTTTCTCTGTTCTTCAGAACTCAGCAGGACAGCAACCGATAGAGCTGCTGTCAGGAAGTACCCTGAACTGCCAAGTGGCTGGAAAAACAAGAGTCTCTATTTTGCCACAGTTCCTGCTGTATCAACTGCCAGTGTACAATAGTTCGGCTCACCTTGCCATTATTCACTTGGCAAGTGCTGAAGAAATAAGATATCCCCACTTCCTGGAAGAAGATCATTTGCGAAGAACAAACCAAACCTTTCTGAGCTGTGAACTTTTCATTTAACTTATTATTTATTTTTATATTAAAAAAAAACCCACCAAACTTTTGTACTTCTGTTATGGCAATCCCAGGTAGTTCTGGGCTTTGTGCTTTGTTTCTCTCTAGGCCTTTTCTCAATTAATTTCCAAAATTAGCATGTCTGTCTCTTACCAGAATGTTTCAAAAGGAGTATTACCATGATCCCAGCTGAGGAGAGATGGACTTTTGTGCTCTGTACATTTTATAAACAGCCTGCAGTTCTGAAAATTACTGGAAATAAAGTGTTCAAGTTACTTTGATTCTGGCCAGCGAAGCTCATACTATAAACATGGAAAAGAATAGTGTTACAGTATTTACAAATCCCATTATAGCTACAAACTTCTTTATTTTAGACTGTAACAGCCATTGCTACAATGATTGCCCTCTTACTCTGCAGCCCTTTGTTTACAATCTCTGAAAGCCACGCAGACTCGGGACCCACTAGGAAGTCAATTCAGTTCCTGGAGGATCATGTATTCATCTTGTTCTTCATTATCACACAAAAGAAAGCACTAAAAGCACAAATATGAGGAAGCAAATGAGAAGGAAGGGAATATTTTGTGGTTTGGATTTTACTGAACTCACACATCAAAGTAGAATAGGAGCAACTAGACCACTATCAAATTCTCCAGCCTTCTTTCAACCATAGCCTTGAGTGCAAGCATTGTACACAACTGTCACAAATCACCTTTTCATTGGTATAATCAGAGTAAGTATCACCCTTAAAGAGTACCCACTAATTGCTTTGTTACCCTAATTCACCTGTAATGTGTACAGGTTAAATTATTATAGTTCTGAGGTAGAAATTAATAGTTTAAAGAGAATGACTGTTTTCATATGGCAATGGTGGCAGTTACTAGACTATTCAGGTAATTATCTTTTAATACTGCATGTTGAGCAGCATTATAGATATTCCTCTGCTACACAGTACTACTATCAGTATTAGAGGTATTCCTCCACTATGTAACACTACATAAGTATTTTTAATAGAGATTATTAAAATTTCTCTACTCACTCTTCAGCTGCAGAGTATAAGGAAAACTGCATAAGGGTAAACTTCTTGTGTGATCTCTGACTCATATGCTATGATTTCCAAAGTGAAAAGAGTTACAGAGTATAAAAACTAAAATACTAAGTAACAACAGTGAAACTGTCTTATCTATAAAGGGATTTTTCTGAGGCACAGACCAACGTGGATTTCATGACACTGGATCTATACTGGCTCAACAGAAAACCCATGACACATACTATATGACAGAAAATGCCCAAGTAATTTATCACTGCATGAAAGAGTTTGTGCACAGGAACAATTATCGCTCTGCTCTCACAGAAATGAAGAGATGTGGTTTACAGTAGTAATAGATTTATTCTCACAATTAGATCACACTGTAAAGTAAAGACCCTTCAGAATTTTTCCCCTTCTCAAACAGTAAATATCATCTACACAACAGGTATTTTTACCTTGAAAAGATATCATTTAACAAATGTTTCTAAATTAAGATTGCACTGATTTAATCTCACAGAGAAACGTGGTCCCTTAATCTTGGATGTCCTTGAATTCTCTAGGTACCTCAGAGAATTCTTCCCTCCTTCTGGCAGTTCAATAGGCTCTCAAAACCCTGCGTTATGCACATGCTCATCACAGACCCACTCTGAGGCTGCCTGAGCTCCTCTGTGATTCCTGTAGGACCCAATCTAGGAAATGTGAACTGGTTACATCATTATTCACACTGACAGTTTCTGGCTACCAGGTCTGCAGTTTTTGTCTTTTTCTTAGCATAAGATGGAAGAGGTACCACCCTGGAACAGTTGCCCAGCTACTGAGGGACAGCAACTCAGTTGTCTCTTCACCTGATAGGATTCATATCCACAGCTCTGCCTCCCAGTGACCTGTAATTAAAACATGCTCTAATTGCAAGGCCACAGTTACGTTTAGCATCCTCCAAGATCACATGGAAATGGGACTATTGTGCAAAAAAAACCCAAACAACCAAACACAAAACACAGGCCACCCCAAAACATCAAAAAGCATAATTCATGAGTTCAGAAGGAAAGCAAACATGAAAGTACTCACTATTTTATTTAGAGTACTCAGGTAAAAGTCACAAACCTTTGACTTTTGTCCCTGTAGCTACTACTAATAAAAAGAATTAAAGAATCACTAAGTAAAAAACCAATAAGCCCCCAGATACGACTAAAATAGAGAAATCCCCTTCCAACTGAATGTATCTGCAATAAGATCATGGTGTCATAAAAATACAGTTGTAAGAGTGTCTGAGAAATGCCCTCAGCTATCCTTGGAAATACTTGTCCAATTGTCCCATTCTTTCCAGTGGCAGAAATTCCACAGCCTTCATAGGTAACTCATCTCCATACTTATCTACCTTTAGTATTCAAAAGATTTCTTTAACTGAAACATCTCTTACAGCAGGGTAAGTCCACTCATTATTCTTAGTTCACGCCCTATCCAATTCTTTGCAATAACTTTTTATATATTTGTAGACTTTTATTATGTTTTTACTAAATCATCTCTCAACAAATCCAAGTATTTCAACTTTACAATATTTGCTGAACAGTATCTCAGATGCAACATACAAAGTCTAACCTTTATATTTTCCTGGGAGGAGAGAGACGTTGAGTTGAATACTCTAAGATTTAAAAAGTTGAAGTGAGGTCCCCAGTCATGTAGCTGTTATATAAAAGCTGGGCACCACAGTCACTTGCAAAGAGTGAATCCTGCTCACTTATTTCAAAGAACCCTACTTATTTAGCAGGTATCTCCAGGTATGGACTTTGGACCGCTGGCTTCCATTGTCATTCTGTTCCAGCTTTCTAAGAGGAGTTCAAATGCAAACTTCAGTGATCAGAACTGCTCATTAACTTCTCTTAGATGGTCCTGTGGTCAGGATATAGCCTTTTTTACCCTCTAAGATACACACTTTGGCACTGTACATGGAGTTTGGCAACTCAACATTGAGGTTTGTATTCTATTTTAGGTTTAGGAACCTAAAATACAGGGAATAAACATAATTTGCAGCTATCAGAGATGCTTATAGTACATTGGAACATGCTGATAACATCTTCAAGATTAAAATGGTTAAGATAGTTCCAGATTCACACATAATACAACTGCATTTGTATGGCTAGGCTACCCTCAGCCCCCCCGATGGACAATATCACTATGCTTTCCTGGACATAGCTAATTTACCACTATGAAGGATCTCCAGTTCTCAAAGGCAGATTCTAAAGAAGCAGAGGAAAGGACATAATCCAAAAATTTTAAGTGGAGTCTAAAGCTTGAGTCATAGGAACTCTGAAGCAGTACTACCTCAATCCAAGAAAGCACACACGCAGGAAAGTAATTATCAGCCAGGAAGGATGGAATCACGTATTTATGGTGCACTTTCATGATTAGCTAGATTAAGATACTTTTCCTGGATTTTGACCCAATATGGTAAATATGAGTATATACTATTACAGAGGAACGACAGCCTACTGAGAAGAGTGACAAAGGAACAGTTTGAAAGAGATTGTCACTGCACCTCTAATTAAGAAAGAAACTGCAGCTACCTAAAAGACTGTGGACTTATTTTGCAGCCTCTGTCTTTGGGAACTGTTTTTAAGATATGTCCATCGACTGCATTTTAAATACAATTACTTAACTACTTTTTCATTTATTGTGTAAAAGCTAGATTATAGAAATGAGAGCACTTTCAGTCTGAGATCTCTTGTCATTTGGATGTCTTATGGCAGTTAGGTCTCCTGGCAGGTCAGACAGCTGCCAAGACAGCTCCCATCACTTCAGCACCAGGCTGATGATTTAGCTTTCAAAGGACTATAACTGTCATAGGACATCAAGAAAATATTACACAAGGTGGTCTTGCAGGTAGATGGAATCCATTATATTACAAATTTTAAAATGTTTAGGTAAGCCTTGAAATTTTGCTATGTGTTCAGTGGCAAGTAGGTCATTAACGTAATGTACTTCTGGTGTTCTTGTAATAGCAGGGGTTGACCTGTCTTTTAAGGCTTACTCTTCATAGGACATGACACAGTACTGGCTGTAAGATAATGTTGGCAATAGCTTATGATCAATTCAGACAGGATAAGAGTAGGAATAGTACGAAGCATATACAAGCAAACATTAAAATGTATTTATATCATCTTAAGTCTTAGCCAGGGTAACTATGTTAGATGACCAGAAAATATGTTGGATGTAGATGGCAGAGATGAGTTTGGACTTTCCACTGACAAAGATAGCTGATAAATGCAAATCTATCGCAGGGTGGCCAACAGATACATTCAATGAACTTTATTTCCATGTGAAAAAAAAAACCCAACACTTTAAAGATAAAACACAAGACCAAGAACGACATTACTCAGAAACTCACATTAAGTGACCAGTTAACACCAGCTTCTGAGAGTTTTATCTGAATAGCAATTTCATAACAGCTCTGTCAAACAGTACACGCTTAAATAACTAACTACAGCAAGCGGTATCTACAGCACCTTCATCAAACAGTTATGGATAGTACAGGGAAGCACACACTGGTGACTTCTGAAATGAGCTCTCCCTGTAAGCTAGCCCCAGGAGTACCAGATTACAGCTGTCTTGCAGAGAGGACTGACTCTCAGCTAGAATTATTGGGTTGGGTATGGTGTTGCACATGACACTGAATTTTGGCATGAAAGTCAATAACTCCATTCAGCCTTTTGCTGTAACGTACAGACATAGTTTGGGTTGACAAGGGGAGAGAAAATAAAACTAAAAAGGGAAGGGAAAAAACCCCAATAAACACAAGTGATGCACAGTACAATTGCTCACCACCTGTTGAATGATATCCAGCCTGACACGAGTAGCAATCTGGGTCTTCCAGGTAAATCCCCCAAAGTTTTTATACTGGGCGTGACGTTCTGTGGTGTGGAATACCCCTTTGGCTAGTTTGGGTCAGGCATCCTGTCTCTGCTTCCTCCCAGCTTCTTCTGCCCCTCATCCCTGGCAGAGCATGAGACTGAAAAGTCCTTGATCGGGGTAAACATTACTTAGCAACACCTAAAACATTGGTGTGTTATCAGGGCTGTTCTAGGACTAAAGCCGAAACACAGCACTGTGTCAGCTCCTAGGAAGGAGAAAAATGACTGCTACAGCTGAACCTAGGACACACACTTATGCATATCTACACAGCACTGTTAATCTGTGTAAAGATTCCACATGAATTATGTTGAATAGAAACATTAATCCAACAGTTTTCCAAAACAGATGCATCTTCAAGGTCCCAGAGGCAGACTGAGTTATGGTAGAGCATGCCTAACTAAATTATGGAAGGAAAGCTTTTATACATCAGAAATCTTAATTCAATCAAAAACCCATACAGCTAATCTCTTCAGAGAAACTGGCCACCACCTGTATTTGTTGCCAAATGCTAAAAAGAGCCTGTAAAGGTTTTTCCAAACCTTTAAAATAGAGCTTGGTTGGACTCTGTGGTGTGGCTCAGATTTTTGTCCAATAATAATTCTTTATTAATTAGGGTTTAATATCTATTAGTCTAAGGAGTTTCAGATGCAGAAAACCTGCTGAAAGATACCAACTAACATGCTTTGGGAAGCTTAATTTTCTTCTTCTGAGAAGAATATTCAGAAACTAATTCATTTTCATAGTCCTCTTAGAGAAAACCCCTTTTTTCTTTTCCAATTGACCAAAATGTGCTGAAAAGATTTGCAAAATCGTGCAATTCCTTCAAACAGAATAAAACACTTGGTATTCCACTTAGTCCATCACTTAAAGGATTCAGACCCATACAAAATCATGACCAAGCAGAGAAAAAAGGTTTGTTGTTTATTTTGCTCTCCTTTCTGATAACTCAGGGTGGAATCAACTATGACAAAGTCAACAAGCTATTTGTTTGTCCTAAAGATTTTATTTACCAATAGTGAACTAAGAGAGATGAAGAAGTACCTGCAATGGGAAAGTATTTGTGAAACTTGTGATTTTACGTCTTCTCTTTGGTAGTAAATAAATGAAGGACAAAATTCCAAAGCCCAAGGTGAGTTCACACATTCAACAGGAGCAATCAAATTTGTCAGAACAAATACAGATGTCTACATATGAGCTGGCCACCCCAGACCCACTTTGTTCTCAATAGCAAGAAGTCAATACTTCTAATGTGTGATCAATCTTATTATAGAGGGAGCATCAACAACAGGTCAAATGAATCTCTCCACGTAAATAAGAGATGTCCAGGGTTAGATGAAATTAAACACTCCCTTTATGTTTCTGAAATTAGTAACAGTCATATAAAAGATTCAATAGAAAGTTACTTCCAAGCATTAGATTTTCTGAAGCTTAAAAGAAAAGTCAGCAAAATCATTATGTAATGATTTTGTAGACACACCACAACACTTCTGTCTGATAAAAATATTTCCCTGTAATATTTCATTAAATTTAAAGTTACTGTGTAGCAACTCTAAGAGGTTGACGGCTGCCAAGAGCTGTGAGGTAGCTGAATAGAATGGTGTTTCTGGAACCTTGCCCGGAGTTGAGACAAAATTTGACTCATCTTCATGCATACATTTGCAGTATACCTCCAAACTAAAATAAGAATTTAACTCCATCACGAGGTTCTAGTGATATCCTGTTACAGCCAAGACTTGATTATAACACCAATAGAAGCTTCTAAGTGGTTCTGAAGAGAAAGGTGATCTTTACATAGCTATATTCATTGGGATGTTTGTGACCTTGAATTGTGTTCTCCCAGAATACACATGCCCTAAGCACTGATTCAGTCGTTGGTAGCAGGATAAATATAATTTGAGCTCCATTTTGTGTCTTTGTACTACTTCACAGTATACCAGCAAATATTGCAGTGAGTAGGAAATACTCTGCTTTGGAAGTCTATGCATGCAAGAATTTAGAAACTGTAGGACAGGAGCTGAGCTAGATCAGGACTGATGAATTCATCATGTCTACTTTTGCTTTCATTTTCAGCTAACAGTCTTCCAACAAAAAACGGAGATAAAAGATTAGAACAGAGAGGAAGGACATGGAACTGTTTGAACAAGTCTAGAGGAGGCCACAAAGACGACAAGGGGGCTGGAGCACCTCTCATATGAAGATGGGCTGAAAAAGTTGGAGTTATTCAGCCTAGAGAAGAGAAGGCTGAGTGAAGACCTCACAGCAGCCTTCCAGTATCTGAAGGGGGCCTATAAGGATGCTGGAGAGGGACTCTTCATTAGGGACTGCAGTGATAGGACAAGGGGTAGTGCATTTAAACTTTAAACAGGGGAAGTTCAGGTTAGATACAAGGAAGAAACTCTTTACTATAAGGGTGGCGAGGCACTGGAATGGGTTGCTGTCCTGGGTTCAGCAGTAGCTGTAATTTTTGATCCTTCTTAGTAGCTGGTGCAGTGCTGTGTTTTTGACTTTCGGCCTGGGAACAGCGATGATAACACCAATGTTTTTAGCTGCTGCTCAGTAATGTTTACTCTGACCAAGGACTTTCTGAGTCTCATGCTCTGCC
>WYDI02004534.1:0-11855 GCA_009867235.2 Psittacus erithacus
AGTGTTCAAGGCCAGGTTGGACACAGGGGCTTGGAGCAAGCTGCTCCAGTGGAAGGTGTCCCTGCCCGTGGCAAGGGTTGGAGCTGGATGAGCCTTAAGGCCCCTTCCAACCCAAACCAGTCTGGGATTCTGTGATTTCCTCTTTTTCCTAAGGCACAGGAGGTCTGTGTCTTGGCAAATCAACCTCAGACCCTTGGGGACAGCGAGGTGCTGTGCCTCACTGCTCTCCAGCAGTCTGTTAGTAAAGGCCTTTGTCCAAACATGTCGTTTTTCCAAGTAAAAAGTTAGCGTAAATGGTGGGTTGTTGCATATGAAATATCTAACACTGAGGTTTCAGGTGATCACTTTTAAGCAGTGAGGAAAATGAGTTAATTTACAACATTGTGCATCATTTTTTCAGGGATCTGAAAAGCAAATGCTTTAGTGTTTCAAACACTATTAATACCAAAGTCTTCCGCTTTCCTGATTTAATGTACATCTGTGAGATTTGTGTTCTGTGGGGCTTGCAGGGAAAGGAGCACAACGTCCTCTTTCAGATATGGTTTATTAATGTAATTTCAAGATAATACCGAGGCTGGTTTCCTTATAAAAGAGGAGATGGGCATTGGTCAAAATGGCAATGCTACTTCTGTATTTATTGGGGGGGGGGGGAGGAAAAAAAGAAAGAACCATCAAAATAATCAGTATATAAACCAGTGGGAAAGTGTGTGTATTTTATTAGAGCAGGCTTTTATCAGTTGTTTTCTGAGGCAGGATTCTTATCCAATGCTGTAAGTTCCCTTTTCAAATTCAGCAACGTAATTTCATTAGTCCTCCTCTATTTGTTTGCCATAGGGAGGCTGGTATAATCTGCATGGAATTATGTCTCTCATTTCTATTATGTACCAAAGGATATCTTTGGGGTTTTGTCAAATCCTTAATAATAATTTGTCTTTTGTGGGGTTTGTGAATTATTTGCTGTAAACTTAGAGTGCTTCAAAGTTCCACATAAAGAATGCAGTCAGATGCTCATGTAACTGTAAATGCCAGATTGTTTAACCAGAAATACAATTATTTGTGACAGTAACCGATGTATAAAAAGTGTGTGAAGTGTCTTGGTTATTTATTGGTTTATTTTGCTGTTGCTAGTTGGTAGATCTCAAAGCAGAACTCTTCCGAAAGCAAGAGGAATTCAAGAAAGAAAAGCTCCTGAAAGATGCTGGCATCTTCACGAAGCCCAGGACTTCTAATAAGGTAGAAATATTTTTCCATTGTTGTTTTGGTCCTTCTTTCCCTTTAAAATAAGGAAGTTCCTAATCAAATTAAATCAGTAAATACTCAGAGCTGTGTTACTACTCAAATGTAAAATCTACATGATGAAGGTGGTCTTTAAATTTCATTCTCAGGTGAGATTCTTGTGCTTAGCAGAGAACTTATCTCAGGCTTATGCCCACCTGGATCACCTCTTAACCTTCATTCTCCTGGAGCCACAGCTTTTTCACTGCAGGAAGAGATGCTGCTTTTTTTTTTCCTCCCAGGATTTTGTACTGTTCCCTGAAGGACGGAGGATGAAAGACACTTCCAGAATTACTGAACTTTCTTGATGAATGCTCTGCTCTCAGTTCTTTTATGTCACAATGCATAATATGCACAGTTCTCTCATATTTTACTCTTTCCTGCACATTGGTTTTTACTCACTGTGTTGCTTTCCAGTAGTAAAATACACTATTGCTGCTATATTTGAAGAATAAGCAGCATTTACAGTGTTATGCTGCAAACGAGCAAACTGATTGTGTTTTGTATCTAAAATGAAGGTAATAGAGAACAGAAACAATTCATGGCTTTGTTCTTACTTTAATAAGAACAATCTTGCCAATTACTATTTTGTTTTTACCTTAACATCTTTATCAGAATAGGTTTTGTTTGGTTTCTAGGTACCTTTTCTTTGCTTCTCAGCCTGTCCCTAACTGGTAGATTGTACTGCAGTCTAATTTTAGGACATACCTGCTATGTCCTACAGCTCAGCAGGGGTAGTCTCAAGTCAGTCATGGTTAAGATGTTACTTACAAAGTCTTTCATGATTGATTTGCAGAGTTTGCATTGTGGAGTTGAAATATTTTTTTAATCAGTAGCCATTTCAGCATTATTTACTTATTTCTTATTTATTATAAAATTGTACCCACAGAAACCAAGTATCTGGAACAAACAAAACACAGGAGTTGCAAATCGAGCCGAGAAAGATGCTGAGCAGAAGAAGGAAGAGGAGCAGATACTGGATACATCAAGGTAACTCTCAGGCTCTGTAAGGAAGGAATGCTTTCTAGAATTTGCTTTCCAGTGTTTAGAAAAGTACATAAATCAAGTTACACACTTTTTGGACCAGGAGTTCTCATTAGACCAACCAGTAAGACCAGCATTGATCTCATGTTTTTTACCAGTAATGTACAAACTGGATTCCAGCACTCTTGTGCTCTGGGGCTGCCCTCACATTATCACAGCTCTCTCAGTCTGTCAGGTTACTGGTTTTTGAAAGTCATCTTCAGAATTAAAAGCCAGGGCAGCAATATATTAGGATTCTGTAGCAAAGTGTTTCTTGGACAGAAAACAGCTCGCTTTATTTCAAGATTTAGCTCATCTTCTTAAGGGGTGAGTTGTACAATAAGATAAATGTTGAAAATACGATTATGAACCATTTGCTGTTTTTCTGTAAGCAGGTCCTTGCTTTTCAAACTTGCCTTCTACTGTTCAAGAAAAGAGCTTAGGTTTTCTCTTCAGTTTCTAAGGTTGAGTGTCACTCCATGATCCCTCTTTTTTTTCCTTGCCTGTAAAAGAGTATTTCAGTATCTCATACCTGCAAATAGCTTCCAGTACTGACTAACTGTCAGTACTTTCAGTACTGCTAATTGTAGTAGTTAGAGGTGGAATACTTGCTACATCATGTTCCCATATACTTGACTCACAAT
Source organism: Psittacus erithacus (assembly GCA_009867235.2). Lineage (NCBI taxonomy): Eukaryota > Metazoa > Chordata > Aves > Psittaciformes > Psittacidae > Psittacus > Psittacus erithacus. Next base: position 2,943 of record WYDI02004534.1, read on the forward strand.
TAAGATTAATTCTGCAACTTCACTAAAATGATTTTCAGTATGAACTCAGGAACTGGATATGGATCTTCAGAAATGTCAGTTAAGCTTCAAAACAAAACCCAGGCATCAGTCAGCTTCTAGTAGACATTTCAAGTGCTCCTGGTATTTTGCTGTTCTATTTCTCTAGGGCTAAGTTGGTTCTTTTAACTGTGTTTGGAATTGGTGGGATTGCAGTGTTTGGTTTGCTTTTCTTTTTCAGGAAGAAACTAGAAGAGAAAGCAAAGCTCTATGAGAAAATGAGCAAAGGCAACTTTCCAGGTGAAAAAAAAACCTAGTCTAAATGAGTATCTTTATATGTCTCTCTATATATACGTACACACATGTATAAAACTTGGTTTTAAGGTGTTCCCTGGAAGTTGGTATTTCTGACTCTGGTGACTCACAGCAGCTACACCATGAATTCAGTGCTTGTCCTTGTACATGGGAATTATTTTTTGAGTTATTGTATGAAGTGATCGGCATGGGTTATTCTGCTTTGAAAGGGGGGAAAAAGTATAGATACTAGAGAAAACGAAATGACTTTCTGAAGGACAGCTTGTCCTAGTAAAGCACAATGGGCTGTTTCACTCATTAAGTGGGTGGAATATATTCTGGGATTTTTTCAGTATAGAATCTTAGAAAATCAAAATGAATTCACTGCCCATTATGCAGTCTTTGGATTGCATTGCTGATGTTGTGTCCTGCATCTTAATTCTTGGACCTTTATGAAGAGGAGCATGAGGGCACTCTGGCTGGTCCATGTGTGAGCGCCAGTTGCGCAGTTCATAGTGTCAGAGAATTCTGGTCTGTCCTTCTCTTCTCTCACATTCAGTCCCCTGCAAGAAGTAAGAGTCCAAATCTCTGTGACTCATCTCCCATGTCTTCTTTACTGGTGTCCATCTTTGTCCTTGTGACCCCACCACTTTTCTCCTCTAAAAAGTTCCCCAGGGGCAGCCTTACTACTGCTGACTTACCAAGTGTTAAGCATCAAGGAAGTATTTGAACTGTTCCACAACAAACCCTGAACTGGTTAATGGGCAGAGAATGTTTTAGTGCAAAGATTCAACTTGTTCTTTACTGTACAGAAACGATTAATTGCTTTAAAATACTCCAGAACCTCTATTCAGAAATAGAAGTTACCACCGTGGAGCTGATTTACAGCTCCAAGTTTGTTTGGCACTGAATGAGATTTAAGTATTCCCTAGTAGTGTAGTCAAGGGCATTGCTGGCAGCTGAAAAGCTGATTGTAGCTATTTGGTATTGATTTTGTGCTCAGTTCTGTTCTTTTCATGGCTGTTCTCTTAAGAATTGATTTTCTGCCTTAGATGAAGAAACAGAGGATTTGTACCTAGTGGATTTCACTCAGAAGATCATAGACAAACAGCATGAGGTGCAGGAGCTGCGTCAGAGCGAAGCTGCTGGAAAGACTTTAGAAAAAGACATAGATGATGAGGATGCTCAACTTGAAATGGAAATACCACCACCTGAGGACCCAGATGAAGAATGGTTGGTACTAGGGATTGGGCTTGGCTGTCCTGACTTTTCTTTCCCATGTGGGTAATGCTGCAGTAGAATCTACATCTGGAATTTAGAGAAATGGCAACTGGGGAAATGTACTGTAAGTGGTGGTGTCATGATATCCTCTAATTCTCTTGCATGGTTTTTGGCAGTTCTGACTACAATATTGATGCAATTTTATACTTTGGAGCCTTGAAATGTACTTCAGCAAAACTTGGGGGTATTATTGTACCAACCTTCTCTACTTGTGTGTGACTTACAAAATGAGCAGTCATTTTCACTGTGTGACCTCCTCTTAAAGGAGAGAAACACTGACCAGGAAAACATGATTTTCCAGCATTACTTCCACTGTTTAACTGCAGCATAGCCAATAGCCTGTGACATTCCAAGGAGCCACTAGTTTTTAATCCAAGACATTTGGGATGGTTATGAAACTGATCTGATTAAACATTTTCCTTTCCTGTTTGTTCAAAATGTTTATGGAACAGAGATTTCATTTCTTGTTATCAGTTTAAAAGAGCATTAACAGATAAGAAACAGACCCCCCCCCTTCAGTGTCTGTTTTTTTTTTGGCCAAGATCAGATTTGCAGTGGTTCAGAATGAATTGGGAGAGTGAATCCAGCAGGTTGGAAAGGCAAATACCAACTCCCAGCATCCTGCTGAAATTCAGGATGAAACTGTCTATTAGCAATGGGCTCAGATTGATTTGTGCTCTCATTGCCTTAAGGTATCACAAATTACCATTCACATGGTGCTTTTTCATCACTGCCTACATCTCACTTCAGTGAGATGTACTATTATTAATATACTCTCCATCTCAGTGAGGCCAGATCCTAATGAGGATATTTGGATAGTGGCATAGTTAATGCTGATTATTCTGCAGCTGTAGTTACATCTTTACTATAGAGAATGTAGATGTTTTCCTACTAATGTTACATTATAATAAAACCCAAAGAGCACATGCTGAGCTGCAGATATCCTTAGAAATTATGTAAAAGCCTTAACTTCCTAAAAGCACAGATCTTTACAAGTTTGGGGTTTGGGAATCAGATTGCCAGTCATGCTTTTCAGGTGTAGTATTAATTCTTTAGACCAGGATAATTGAGGTAGTTTGATGCTCAAGAACTTCCTGGCATTACAGCACAGTAAGTACAGCTCTTAACAGCTTTTCAACAACTGTGAATTAAGTGTTCAGTGCTATAAATAATAAGCAGCACAATATGTGCTTCAAAGGAACATTTTGCTTGCATTTTAGTCAGCCTTTGTTACGGCAGTTGAATGAATGCTATCAGCCTACTCTAAATGAGCTTTAGACTGATAATTGAAGTGTATTGTAGCAATTCATATCTGTAAGAAGTCAATGCCACGTCATTATTTTCACTGTGGGAAGCAACTGCCAGGCTCAGTTTCATTTTGGTGTGAACACTACACAACATTGTAACTTTTGACTATTTTTTTAATGCTGTCGTAGTGCCAAGGCAAATGCTGGTTCAGAGAGAGAGAGGGATGAAATGTCTGTGATAAAACTGTCATATGCCCTATTCAGAATGTAGCCCTTTGGCCTGTGAGTCTGTTGGAGAGACTGAGAGGTGGTGAATTCTCTTTGGAAAGTGCACCGCTTCTATCTTCTGGTTAAAGAGTTCTGCAAATAGAAGTTCTGATTCAGGTTTCCTTTGCTTTCATTGCAGGGTTGATTATGTTGATTTCTTGGGCCGATCTAGACGCTGTATGAAGAAGGATTTGCCAGGTCTACTTAAAATGGATCAGGAACTGCAAGGGAAAAGGTGTGGTTTCTCTGATGGAAGTGCATGCTCCTTGCATTGTTTAACATGCATTTTTAACAAGAAGGAAATGAGGCTGTGCTTTGGTAGCCCATTCTCAATACTGAATTACTGATGCTACTACTTCCTCTTGATTTACTTTAGACAGACTTCTGGTTACAACATTGTGTCTTAAAAATAGCATAGCTGCAGAGAAATTGTGCATGGCTGATTTGATCACAACTTCTTATTCTAATCCATATATTATTCCCAGGTTTCTGTTTTGTTTCACCTTGGCAGCTGACCATTTGAAATATATGGCTGCTGTATTGGTTTGGAATAGCAACAGGATGGAGACCATGGTCTCAAATAAAAGCCCACAGGAAGTTTTTAATGAACTACTAAGGGACACTTTTTAATGTTAATGCTGACTGAATGTAAAACATCACTTACGGAGCATAGTTTTGTGTTTGTCTTCACCATGTACTATAGCCATCGATGTGGCATCACTAAATGGTGCCTGCAATGATCTGTGTTTTGTAACAACTGCAGGAGTGCATCGGACCCAGTCACACTTTCACTGTTTGCTGCTGTAAAACTTCTCTATAATCCCTACCTTTTATTTTTAATTAGACTAGTTCCTGATGGGAATACTCTGTTATCTGAAGACATGAAAAGAGAACTTCAGAGGCAGCAGTGGGAAAAGGAAGAAGAAGAAGCCCTCAGAAAACCCATGGGACCCATACATTATGAGGACATTCGAGAAAATGGTATGCTTCCAAACTTCATATCGCTTCTGTTAATATTCCCAAAGACATCAGATTTAGAGGAAGCGAGGAAAAGTTACTTCTTGTGCCTACATGGCAAAGTATAGGCGTTAAGCCACATGTGTAAAACCCATTCAAATTACCACTACATAAATCTAGATTTATTTTTCCTCAGATCTTTCAAATGTCATTCTCTCCTCCTGTGTTCTCCTTCAGGAAGCTTCGCTTCATGCATCATCTAAACCAAGCCTTTTTTAGCCATCTAAAACTAATGCTGTGTATGTTGTTGGGGGTAATTCTGTGCCTGAAAGCAGGGTGCATGGTGCTTGGAGTTACTGTCAATTATAAATGGAGTGTAACTTAAATTTATTTATGCTCTTTGCAGAGGCCAGGCAGCTGGGTGTTGGGTACTTTGCCTTTTCTCGTGACCAAGAACTTAGGCATAAACAACGAGCAACACTGGATATGCTCAGAGAGCAGGTATGAGCTTAAAGAGCAAACTCTGGTATGAGAGTACCCTGATTTCAGTGGTCACTGCTTTTTATCTGTTGTGTAAGTCTTATATTAGATGATGCCCACAGTTGACTCCAGAAATATCGGGCCTGTTTCCCTGTTGAAGCATGGTACTTGATAAGGATTGCTTTTAATTGTTTACTGAAGGAGGATATAATTGATTATAATAACAAAGGAATATTAATTCATGTTTTTCTTTCCTCGTAAGACACTTGATCAGAGAACTAAACGTGAACAGTTGAAGGAGAAAAGGAAGGCAGCTCTGGATGCAAGGCTGTCTAAACTGCGAGCACGGAAGATTAAAAAGTTACGGGAAGCTGGATTAGAGGAAGAGGCATTGAAACTGGAGAATGGAGGTATGATCTGCTGCCTCTTTAAGTTAAACACTTGCTATTTCAGCTATTCTAATTGATTTAAGTTTGGGCATTCAATATATTGGTATTAAGTGTTCTATATAGTATAACCATTAAGATAGAGTTCAGATAATTGTGTGTAGATATAAAGTCATGCCAGAAATAGCTTAATAATGCAGGTAGAAATACCATATGTAGACTGTAGGCTTTTTTGATGCACACCTGACAGCAGGAATTACGTGGGTTAATTCTGCAGGTTGAGATTAGAGCTGCTGAAATCTTCCTGGCTCTTTCTTAAGACGAAGTAGAATAAAAAGCAGTGACAAGTTAATTTTGATATATCTAGTCCTACAGTTTCAGTGCAGTCTGTAAATTGGACATGCAGCTGAATTTAGAATCTAGGATGATGAATTAGAGTTCTAATCCCATCTCTGCTCTATCTCCCTTATGACAGTGCTGCTCAACCTGTACTGTCTGTCTCCCACTGTAAAATGTTGCTCATTTCACTGTGTCAGAATTCTATGCAAGTGATTAACTGGGAAGTGTTCTGGAAATGAAAAACAGTCCTGTGCCACTGCTGTTACTGTTGTTCAGAAGAACAACACAAACCATTTTCTCCAGTAAATGAAATGGAGATAACACACTAATGTTCTTATTTTTTACCTGATTTTTTTTGTTTCAGTATAACACTTAGCACATTGCTTTAGGGGTTATTAGGCAGTAGATTTTCAGCAGTCTTTTTGATACAAGTAGAAAGCTAATGAAGTGTCTCCTGGTGGATATGTTTTCTGGTATCTGCCTCTTACCCATAATCTTTGCTGAATTAATATGCTGTAATTAGGGGAAAAAAGTCACCTCCCTACTCAGATGCATTTCATTATTACACTGAAATTAGATAACTAGTATGAGCTCTATAAATGCAAATAACTCTTGCTTCCCATTTCTCCTACAAGGTCCATGTAGATTTCATCCTGTTGTTTGCAAATACTACTCTCTTTTTCTGTAACATAGAGGTGAAAGCTGCTACTGATGAACCAGAAGCTCCAAGAGTTCCTGCAGCAAGTAGAAAGGTAGAGGTTGTCATCCAGGAGAGAAGAGATACAAAGCCTGGCGTGCCTCACATCCGAGAGTGGGATAAAGGCAAAGGTAAGGAGGCCTAGATGCAGAAACATTGCACAGTGCTGCTTTTGTGTCCATTTTGTATGGTGAGACTGAGAAGCAATGAAGTACATCTTTGGATTAGGCTTTGGGGTTATCTTTTTAAGTGTGGTGACCTTGAGTTGTCACTCCTTTGCAGTACTTCAGAACTGGTTTTAATCAGAAATCAGAGCTGTTACAGTAACCAGAATATCTGCCACTCCTGTTGAACTAAAGAAGTTACTGGTTTTTGGCTGCACCCACTAGAGAGAATCTCATCTCCATCTTCTAATATCTAAGCTCTTAATGCTTTGTTTGGTTCTATGTTCTATTTAGTTAGACCCATCTAACTGATCAGCTGGTTTTTGTAACCAATGACCACATTGTTAAAGGATCTTACAATGACCTTAAAACGGATCTTACAGTGACATCATGAGCTAGTAGAGGATGGGTTATCTTTAAATACTCAGTGCTTTCATTCCTGCTCTGTAAAGAAAGTGGACTGTCAGCTCCACCAGCAATCCAGTCCTAGGTGGAAAAGTAACTTCAAATGGATTTACACAGTGGCATCTTCTGTTTGCTGGTTTGTTTTCCCTCCTTTCTGACTGATCCCCAGACCCTGAAATCTATATTCAATCTACCATTTTTCTGTTTTCTACCAGAATTGATGTTTGGACAGTGGTTGAAGAAACAGGAAGAACTCAGAGATGAGCGAGACCCAGAATTTGCACCACCTTCTGCATACTTCCTGGGACAAAAGAAAGGTAGTGATTACAGAAGGCAGATTTCAGAACCGAATGACACCTCCTCTGAAAAAATGGAACCAGAGACAGCACAAAACCCAAGGATGCCATCAGCGCAGGCCAACGGCAGCAGCACTGGAGAAGGGCCACCATCTGTGCAGGCTTACAACAGCAGTGTTCAAGATAAGTCAGCATCAGCAGAGCCATGTGGCAGTAACACTCAAGCTGTGCCATCATCAGAAGATGACAGCAGCGATGATGAAGATATGCCACCATCAGCACAGGATTATGGTTATGGTGCTCGAGGTGTGCCACCACCAATGCAGGCTTATGGCTATGGTGCTCCGCATATGCTGTCATCAGTGCAGGCCTATGGCTATGGCAGTCATGATATGCCATTTCCAATGCAGCATTATGGCTATGGCACTCCAGGCATGCTTCCACCAATGCCGGCTTATGGCTACGGCACGCACAACATGCCATTCCCAATGCAGGCCTATGGCTATGGTACCCAGGAGGCACCTCCAGGAATGCAGCCCTGTGGTTGCAGCACCCAGGAGGCACCTCCAGGAGCAAGCCCCTATGGCTGCAGTGCCCAAGATGCACCTCCAGGAGTGAAGCCCTGTGGTTACGGTAACCAGGATGCACCTCCAGGGGTGCAGCCCTGTGGTTACAGTGACCAGGATGTACCTCCAGGGGTGCAGCCCTGTGGTTATAGCGACCAGGATGCACCCCCAGGGGTGCAGCCCTGTGGTTACAGTGACCATGATGCAGCTCCAGAGGCACAACCCTGCAGCCACAGTGACCAAGATGCAGCTCCAGAGGCACAACCCGGCAGCCACAGTGACCAGAACGCAGCTCCAGGGGTACAGCCCTGCAGCCACAGTGACCAGGATGCGGATCCAGGGGTGCAGCCCTGTGGCCACAGTGATGAGGATGCGGCACCTTCAGCACAGCCCAAAAGCAGTGATGCTCAAAATCAGGAGACACTTTACCAAAGTCTAGATGCTATGCTGTCATATTACAGACAAGCAACTTGAACTGAGCAAAACACTAAGCAAGAGTTGTGACGTAGAGAACTGAAAGAGAATTACCTTCTGGGCAAGAATACTATTTTCCTGCATCTGGGAAAAGTAAGTTTCTGTAAGTAGATCAAAATAAAGCTGGAGAGCAAAGCTGGTTTACATCACAAGTGAACTTCTGCCCTGCTGGTGCTTCTTCTTATTAAAATTACATGAGTTTTTGTGCAGTAATTAGTTTAGTGCATATTTAATTTTAACTCTTTGCCATTTACACAGGAACTTTGTAGTATGTTAATGGCTTTCTTTCCAAAGACTAACTCTTTTACTCTCTCACTCCCCAGCTCGCTTCTGTTCAATTCTGTCTGTAGAAATGGTATTTAAAAGGCAGGTTCTCTGCTGCTAAATAATACATTTCTTACAACCATCCTGTATCTACTGAACCTCCTGCCTTTAGGAAGTGCAGAATATTACCGAGTAAACAGCGGTGTTTTGTACAGTCCTAATGGCTTCTGCATTCCTGAGGTCTGTGTGTAACTCGTAATTCTGTGGAGCGAAGTGGAGTGAGGCATTGCAGAGATCAATAACTACTGATGGTTAGACTACAAATAAATGCTTCACTAAAGCAGCAGTTTTGACACCTGAAATTACAGGCTCGCTGGTTCAGAAAATGCTCTCTTCTGTCATCTGTTGTATTTATGGCTTAATTTAATACTTTTGTTTCTAAAACCTGTGATAGCAGAGTCGTATATAAAAGCAGACTAACTACTCCATCAAGCTTTTATGTCAGACTGCAGAATTATACCTATTTACCATGTAGAACACTTTACTTTCTGAAGGTAATTGAGGCACCAGTGTTTGTATTTTAAAAGCTCACACAAGGATAAGGCCTAGAAAAGCATGTTAAAATGGGCAGTGTTATACATAGAAATGCGTGTATTCTGTTCTCCATTCCCACCTGTAGTACTGTGTCCAGCTGTGAGGGTAACAACAGAAGAGGGATGTGAAGGCCACGGAGCTGCTGTGAGGGCTGGAGCAGCTCTGCTCTGGAGCCAGGCTGAGAGAGCTGGGCTGGGGCAGCCTG